>BLKR01009743.1:0-90574 GCA_011170035.1 Teleogryllus occipitalis
CTTTACTGGGGCAGGAGTTTTATAATTTGAGGCACATCTGAAATATTCGGTAACATATTTTACAAGAAAATCACTTTTATTCCAAACGCTTTAATGCTTACTCACAGTTTTCACTTTTGCAACCCTACTCGAACCAAACCAAATAACTCAAGCACTGGCAGGAACAATTGACTGTAATGTAATAATATTAATGTAACAACTTGCAATAACCATAATTCCATAATCTTGTACTGTGTAGCTATACCTTTTCCTGGGCACAGTGTAACCAAATTTTTTCTTAATCTTGACTTAGTGGTTGCTTTACAGGGGCAGGAGTTTTATAATTTGAGGCACATCTGAAATATTCGGTAACATATTTTACAAGAAAATCACTTTTATTCCAAACGCTTTAATGCTTACTCACAGTTTTCACTTTGGCAACCCTACTCGATCCAAACACAAAACTGAAGCACTGGCAGGAACAATTGACTGTAATGTAATAATATTAATGTAACAACTTGCAATAACCATAATTCCATAATCTTGTACAGTGTAGCTATACCTTTTCCTGGGCACAGTGTAACCAAATTTTTTCTTAATCTTGACTTAGTGGTTGCTTTACTGGGGCAGGAGTTTTATAATTTGAGGGACATCTGAAATATTCGGTAACATATTTTACAAGAAAATCACTTTTATTCCAAACGCTTTAATGCTTACTCACAGTTTTCACTTTTGCAACCCTACTCGATCCAAACACAAAACTGAAGCACTGGCAGGAACAATTGACTGTAATGTAATAATATTAATGTAACAACTTGCAATAACCATAATTCCATAATCTTGTACTGTGTAGCTATACCTTTTCCTGGGCACAGTGTAACTAAATTTTTTCTTAATCTTGACTTAGTGGTTGCTTTACTGGGGCAGGAGTTTTATAATTTGAGGCACATCTGAAATATTCGGTAACATATTTTACAAGAAAATCACTTTTATTCCAAACGCTTTAATGCTTACTCACAGTTTTCACTTTTGCAACCCTACTCAATCCAAACACAAAACTGAAGCACTGGCAGGAACAATTGACTGTAATTTAAAAATATTAATTTACAACCTGCAATTATCACAAACCCATAATCAAGTAAATTCAAGCAATACCTTTTCCGTAGCACAGTGTGACAAAAACTTGTACACAAACTAGACTTTTGTGGTTGCTTTCAGGAGGCAGCAGATTTATAATTACATGGCACATCTGTAAGATTGAATTTCATTTGTCACTAGTGTTTGACAATTACTCTACACTATTTGGGAATACTCACTAATTTCACATTGCAACCGTTCCCGAACCAAACCGAATGACTCGAGCACTGGCGGGAACAATTGACTGTAATTTAATAATATTAATTTACAACCTGCAATAATCACACACCTATAATCAAGCAATTCAAGCAATACCTTTTCTGGGGCGCAGTGTAACCAAATTTGTTCTTAACTTGACTTGGTGGTTGCTTTACGGAGGCAGGAATTTTATGATTTGAGGCACATCTGAAATATTGAGTTACACATTTTACAAGATTATCACTTTTATTCCAAACGCTTTAATGCTTACTTGCTGTTTTCACTTTTGCAACCCTACTCGATCAAAACACACAACTAATGCACTGGCAGGAACAATTGACAGTAATGTAATAATATTAATGTAACAATTTGCAATAACCACAATTCCATAATTGAGTACATTCAAGCTATACCTTTTCCGGGGCACAGTGTAACCAAATTTGTTCTTAATCTTGACTTGGTGGTTGCTTTACGGGGGCAGGAGTTTTATAATTTGAGGCACATCTGAAATATTGAGTTACATATTTTACAAGATTATCACTTTTATTCCAAATGCTTTAATTCACTCTTTTCACTATTGCAACCCTACTCGATCCAAACACACAACTGAAGCACGGGCAGGAACAATTGACTGAAAATTGGGAGAATGTGTTAATGAAATGAAATTTTCTTCAATTCTCAATGGAGTATTTTCCAGTTTTTACCTGTTCTGTTGCACATGGGGCCCCAACATGTTCTCTAACTACTGTGGGTGGTTGCATTAATATGTCAGATGTTTCTTGAGATGAAGTTGTGGAATCTCTAATTTTGTTTTAATTATTTCACATTGAAGATGTTCCTGGGATTGGCTCAAATGGAATTGTGTCTCCTTCCTCTCCTGTGCCTTCTTCAGCTGTGTCAGTTCCACTAGCACTGCTCAAATTTACAACTATTTCTTCATAATCTTCTTCCACTGCCTCTCTTTCATAATACTCTTCAATAATTTTTTCTGTATGTTCCACTGAATTCTTCCAAATTTCTGGTGTGACCTGTTAATGCCATACCATAATTTTCTACTTTATTGTTTCACTAATTTTGAAAAAAATTATAATCATAACTGTTGTCATATATTTACTATTTTTCTATAATGGTGTATTGAAAACTTTACCTGATTTAGTGCCTCATTCCACACAGCTTTAGTTCTCTCCATTCCTTGCCCTGGCCTTTCACATACAGTTTTGTTGTAGTACCCTTTTGAAATGCCCCACACATGTTCAATAGGATTGAATTTGCAATGATATGGTGGCAGCCTCAAAACTGTGTGCCCTTCTGCAGCGAGCATGTCATCAACTACATACCTTTACCAATACATTGCTGAGGTCAGTTATTTATTAGATTTATATATCATTTATTTATCACAAGTGTAGATGTATATATTTTTACATATTTAAAGTACATATTTTAATATTTTATTACAATGATGCAACAGAACAAGATAATATGATGCAAAATATTAATGAAATGTATTCTTTAATGCACTGATATGTATCTCGTGGTACCTTTTTATCCTTTCACAATGTTGGCTCGCCAGGGCAGCAAGTGAGATTTTATTTGCAACTTCTGGCACTCGTACTCCTCGCTGGTTCAGCCATTCCTAAAAATTATTTTCTTTGGTTAAATTACTTATTTCATTAAGCACAATACTCTCATTTCATTTCTGATACTTACGATCAGTTGATCCTTTCGCCACTTTGTTGTTGGATGCCTCTCTACCTGCCTTGAATGGTATGAAGCATTATCCATGACAATGATGCAAGGTCTTAAATTGCGAATGCCAGGAATCAGTTGTTTCTTAACCCAGGATTCAAAAGTAGAACTGTTCATTGCTCCATGATAATCTTGCCCCCTTTTTAGGTCAGAAGCAAATATCAGACCAGCACCTACAAAATGTCATGCTTCGTACACATGCCTCAGTTTGTACATGCCATTAAAACTGAAAACATTTGTACCTGGTACAAAACCTTCTCTCGTTCCTGCATGAACCACAACTAGCCTCCTTCCCTCTGGTGGTTTTTTAATGACTCCTTTACTGGTGCCTGGTAGTTGCCATGAATAAGTAGTTGAACCTAATGAAAATTATATTTTTGTCTCATAATTTTTACACATAAGTAATATATATATATATATATATATATATATATATATATATATATATATATATATATATATATATAAGTTGGTTGTTAATGATTCCGGGCACGACAACTACCGAGGTCATTAGTCCCGTAAGTGTAGTGCATGTATTTTCATCGGGAGGTGTCTATGATTTTCCCTCACTGGATAGCGAGATTCGGCGCCGACCTACCGTCGGCTAACGGGGGGGTCCCTTAACCAGGTATCTCACACCAGCGGAGCACCGCCCCAGCCAGGACAAGCTCTAAGCTCCCGACCGGTCTCCTGACATGTGTGGTAGTGTAGTGCATATTAGAGTAAGTGTGTGTGTAAGGAATGAGAATAGGAGATGGAAGAGGAAGGAAAGATCGCTCGCGGTCCGTGGCCCGTTTGTTAGGGTACTGCTCCGGCATTCGCCTGGTGTTGATCGGAGAAACCACGGTAAACTATCAATGAGAACAGCCGGTTTCTAGAATTCTCCTCCAGACAGCGACTGAATTCGACCTAGCTGACAAACTAGTGTCGAAAATCTTGCCACTGTCGGGACTCGAACCTAGAACGTCCCGGTCAGTTGCACTGCAGTGGCATCGTTTGATGCACTGAGCCACCTCATGTATAAACAACGAACGAATAAAACTAAACTGGGGAAGTAAATGTCAAGCTAGATGACTTATGGACCAACATAAAATATGTAACGTGCATAAATTAAATGTTTTACGTGTAAAACATTTGGTGTTAGGATTACGAATGTAAAAATATGAACGTCAGTTGCATTTACCCGTTCTAAAAAAGTACTCTATAGCAAATCTGTGTCAAAATGACTAGTTTTTTATCCAATATTTATATATGATGAATTCTCATATTGAGCGTGCGAACTGATTACACATTCTCAGAGATTCACTGCTTACATCACAGCTGAGGCGCTGTGACAGCTGATCATGCTTCAATATTGTAATTGTAAGAAGGCACTGAAAAAAAATGTTATGATATTTTCGAAAAATCAGATATTTCACTGAAAATGAGACCTGCGTTTTTATTGTAAGAGTTCTTTATGCGACCCGAGGACAAAGTTTAATACAAAAAATTGGAGTCCTCTTCAAGGAAATTTTAAAAATATTGAGACAATATTGTAACGATACCGAATATTATACCCCGGCTCATCGCACACAAAATGTTGCGTAATCACGTACTGGCGCTTTTGCGTCTTTTCTGAGCCGTCGGGCGGCTGATTCGTTACGCACAACTGCTTGCCGCGACACCTCGGCGCCGAGCAAACGGGGAAACTGTGTTTGTTTTCGCCAACGCCGACGCGGGTCTATCCCTGGGGATCTAGCTGGGAAGGGGGGCTGCGCAGTTTGGAAACTCTGGGAGGGACCACCTGCGTTTATTTACGAAAAGTGTGCGAGTGAGAGCGCCTCATGGAAAATTCCGCTCGACACACCGACGAAACGCAAGATATTATTGGACCAAATTTAAGTAAGACGTAGGAACCTTTTGCCAATAGAAGCACAGTTTGTAAAAATTTTGGAAACTTCTAGAACATTTGAAAAACTGGGGGGGAGAAAAGACTTGCGAGCGCTGGCATGCGCCGAGCAGCCAGATGAGAACGGTGTGAGAGATCCCGGTAGGCGGAGCAGAAGGGTAGGAGAGGTGAGCGCTGAGGTGCGCTCAGCTCACAGAGCAGTAAAGCCGGAGAAGGGCAGTGTCCTTTTGTTTTAAATTGAGGACGAGTAGTTCCTCCGATTGCTCATTTGTCGAATATATTCTCTTTTGATCTCTGCCGATCACGCCCGCTTCGCCCGTCACAATTCACGCGACGAGTATAATCGCGTTACTGGACACCTGAATCTTGAGCTGCCGTCGCTTTTGGTCGTCGCTTTCGTCGTCTTCATCACTGCACGCCACCGCCGCCGCCGCCGTCGCCGCCGTGGCCACGCTGCGCCACCGCAACCACCGCTGCCGACGCGGGACTCAAAGGGCCTTCCCCGACACCCACGGGACACGCCGCCTGGTGTGAGGTTCGGCGACCTGTAGAGGTTGCCCACCCCAGCGGACCTGCCTGCGAACGGTGACTGTTTTGATTGTCGAGCTGCGGCAAGATCTTCAGTGCGCCCTTCAGGCGCGACGCTTGTTTAAAGAAACTCTTATCAAGGAAGTGCTCGCCGCGCATTGGCGACTTCCTTATATTATTAAGTTCCCTGTAATACATTAGTTTTATAGCATAAAAATAGAAAAAGTAATTGCTAAGACCTTAATTTTTTGTATGCTTAAAATTTAAGTTTTTTCATTAAAGTCCATTTATGTTCTCAATAATTTTATTTTAAATTCATCATCATTTATTTTTAAAAATCCGTCCACCATCTATTCTTCTTTACTCTACATGCTTCCTGAGCTAGCCGGCCACACGAGCCCAGGTAAGCAAAGGTAGGTCTGGGAGACCGGGTTCGGTGCAACACGAAACAATAAATGAGCAAATACATTACATCTTTTTGCTGCATACACATCCAAATCTGGTGTTTCCCTGAGTCAAGAGTCTACGTGTAACGGAAAGTTTTCTTAAGAGACAGAAAGGTGAAGGATGTCGCTGAAGCGATATAAGAATATACAGAGTATCGTATTCAGCTTTACAGAGATATTCTTCTCGTAAATTGAATAATAACCAACAAAGAGCATAATTGAATTTTTTTTCTTCAAAGTCCTTTTTATTTCTTATTCAAGTTATTTTAAGAATGTAATTTTTTTAATTAGTCATCTTTGGCCGTGCTACAATAGTTCTTTATGAAAATGATCTACTTTTTACTTATTTTCTAACTTGTATTGATTGTTTAGTTATTTTCAATGTTTCTGATGTTGATTTGTATTTTCTTTCAATGAACGGCATAGAAAACCCGCAAAATTAAAACCGATACGGCATAAATAAATGCGGTGGCTCTTAAAAAAACTTCATTCTCCAAAATTGAAAATGACATAAAATTCACATTTTCACTTAAAAACAGGTTTATATAAAATTATCTACAAACTATGTCACATGATGAAACTACTAATACTTTTGTATTCATAATGGCGACAGGTAAGTCTCCCCGCAGTGGCATTTTGCTGTTGAGAGGGCTTGGAACAAAAATTGTGTTGGTAACACGAGCTGCAGCTTGAAAACGTAAATTCAGTACTCATCTTAATCATAATAGATGCTGGAATTGCTGTCCTCTTCCCTTGTTTCCCAGTGATCTGGTTGCTACCAACATAAATGCAATTTATAATAGGAGGCCCTGACTCGGCTTGGAGCGGAGAGACTTTCCTGGCGCACTGCTGTTTAATTCATTTACTTTGCTTAATACTACAACTTTCGTTCATAAGACCCATGCCTCAAAAAACAGTACCACTCTTTGCTTCTTTTTAACATGTTAATGTTAAGTATTTGGTTTTTTAGAATATTTTGTGTTATACATTCAGTACAAAGCATGAGTGAAATCATACAGTACATGTATGTGCAGTACTTTTTAAAAATACATCACTTGCCAATATCAATAATTCTAAAGAATTCACATTTTCACTAAAAATCATGCCATTGTGATATATTCCCTATAATGTTAATTGAAAACTCAAACAAAATTGAAAATGCAACGTGAATTGGCTGTCTCGTGGTTCAAGAGCAAAGTCGCTCGCCTTTCACCAAGCAGGTCCGGGTTCGATTCCCGGACAATCTCATGTGAAAGTTGTTTCAACAAAACGAGTTTAGCTGCTGCACAAGGGCTAGTCCAACCCCTGTGAAGTGTCCTAAACCCTACCCCTATCCTATTTCCTTCCCAATTCTGGCCGTTGGGTAGTGACGCAGGAGCATGCAAGAGAGAGGCGCGTCCGCGGAGATGCTACCTGTCGACTAAAGGACTACGTAATGGAGGATTACTCCCAAAGACATTGACTATAAAAATAACGGAGTAAGTGACTATAAAAGTAACGAAGGATTACTCCTAATCGCTCAACGCTCAATGGGAGTTACGAGACGCGTTGCGTTATGATGAAGGCGCAACAAATAAAAGAAAACTTTGATTTACGTTCGTCATGACGAACGTAAACTGATAAAGCACAAACTCATACTCAGAACTTCGCATAAGATACAAAAGTTATTTTAAGACATTTCTTTTTAAAGATGTTATACTCCATCATTTGAAGTGTCCCCGAGCAACAGAAAGTCAATTGGTTTCACAATTTTTCCACGAATCCATATTCATAACAATCCGTACATAACCTCAAAACTCCCCGGTGCACTGGTCTGCACGAACGAGGTCCTCTATGCAGCCCAGTTTACTGCGCCCTAGTTCCTCATTGTGTGAATGAAACACGCGCTTCTTTCTACTGTTGCGCCCTAGCTGTCAAATGGAACACGATAGCTGCCTTGAGTGTGAACCTAAGCGGCAAATGGAAAACGCTAATAAATTTTAAATGCTGAGAATTTTGACTGCATATATTTCAACATAATGTGTGAAAACTACTTCTGATTTTGCTTTCGTATATTTAATTATTTTTTTCGTATTTGTAATATTGTACTCGTAATATCATTATCATCGGTCACCCTTTTAACAATGCAGATGTTTTGCAGATATTTCTTTGCGCGAGATCTATTAGATAATTAACTGTAAATTTATAAACAAGTTATAGCTCTTTACATATAACGTATAACTAATAGTCTTGAAATATCAGTATCCAACAACGTTTTTAATATTGACGGAGAAGTGCAGTAGAAATTATAGTTTTTACATTGTTTCTGAAATTATTTTACTTCCCCTAAAATTGTTTTGTAGCATTTATTGACACACAGTGTGCCTATTATTTGTACATCTTTACTTATTCATTTTCGGTCCTTTGTGGGAACATTTGTGCGTTAATTTCCATGTTTTCAGACATGCTCCCAACTTCCTCCTTCATTATTTCATGTCCAAATCTGAGCACACGGTTTGGTGGGGACTCAAGTTACATTTGCAGACAAAATGTTGGCATTTCTCTCTATACATGACATTTTCTGTCATTTTTTACAGTAAAGTTGCATTCTTCATTTTTATTGCATTTTGGAAAGAGAGCTTATTTACTCTCATAAAGACATGGATACTGATTTTAACTTAAAACAATCACCACTTTAATTTATAACAATTCGAACATTATTTTTTAAATGACGAGGTCATCCCGTTCGACGTCTTAAAAAACTAACCTGGACCTTGAAAATAAGATGATGTTCAGAATTTTTGTCTTAAGCGTTTTTGATAAGATTAATCGTCAGCTTCAACAAGAGAAATGTGAATAGTATTTTGCAGTCATATCTCTAACTATTCTGTTTAAAATAATCTGATCTACATACTGAAAATATTCCCGCGTCTATCGATTATCGAGTATTCCTGGCTTTTTTCCCTTCTCATCTTGCTTCGCCTTCAACTCCTTCTGATTTACTTGCAATATTTAATTTGAGTCACGTTCTCCAATAGCGCTATTGTGTTGGTCTTTATTCACATTTAGATTAGCCAAAAACGCAACAATTGTCGCGTGAGAGAGGGCATTAATGCATTAAAACGTAATTTGCTTTATGAAAGGCGGCGATGTGGGAGATGTTGGTAACACAGAATCCATTTCGTTTTGTGGATCGTAACATAATAAAAGAACGCTTTTAACTCAAAAATACCGTAAATCCTCCCGCCATCGTCGAAACCACGAGAAACCTCAATAGCTAATTTATGCATTTATAGCTGAAATGAAATACATATTGCAGCTTTTGTATCGTTCATGCAGCTGTTGATTTTCGTTTAGACTTTTGGATTGAAATCAGTTGGACTGGAGCATTAGCAAAAAGAATATCGCAAATCCACATTCCATTTCCACTCCAGTCAACACACTCAAATAAATGGAGCATTTTTCTCTTCACTCCGAACAATATTTTATGCATGACTTAGCTCACAATGGCCGAAGTACATTAAATTGAAAATGTATAAATTACATTTACTAGTGAACGAATACAGAATCCATTGTGACTATCATAAATACTTCTTGAGAAAATGTATAAATAAAAGTAAGAACTAAACGTCCAGATAGAAAAAGTCGACTATAATTTTTTTATGATGATAATTGAAATTGAAATGCCTAATAACGAAAGCTACACAACATTTTTGTTTTAATCATTAACTTTTTTCACGAACCATTAACTTATATTTTTCAATGTTTAATTAATGTAATTACAATAAAGCGTTGGTAGCTCACTGATCAGAGTGCTCGCTTTTCATGACGTGATCCACGGTTCGATTCTGGGTCGGGGCAGATTACAATGTGCGCTTTCCTTGCAATGTCCCAGTAACTGTTACTGTGTGACGATGATAAAAACTTGCTTCTCAGGTTGAGAATACCAGAATACGGCGTAGGGATGTGTATGTGCTAACTACACGTACCCCTTAGCCCATGGCCACAATGCCGGAACTCGTCGCAGGTAAGAGGCCTTGTCAGGAGCTGTTGCGCCAGTAAAGACAGACAATAAAAATAATTTCAGCAAGCCTATTATTAACCATTATAATCGGTTAAAACATTTTCCCGCTTCCCTTCAGTATTGTCAATGTCTTTGTTTCCAGTGTCCATCTTTTTTTGGTGCATGAACATTTCCTTTCCTTTCCTTTGTTCATCCATATTTAATTGTTTCCATTACGAGTTTTGTACCACAAATAACCACTCCATAATATTGCACTCGCAATATTCTCTATTTTCTGTAGTTATCTCCACACAAGATTTGTTCACTCAACATTTGAAAATGACAAATGGACAAAGGAAAAAAGTAAACAAACATCTGAACAAAGACAACAAGTGGTCAAAGATACCAAGTGGAGAAAGATAACAAGCGGATAAAGATGACAATGAGACAAAGATGACGGGTGGGCAAAGTCGAGTGGGCAAATACGAGTGGGTAAAGACGACGAGTGTGCAAAGACGACCAGTGGGCAAAAATGACATTGGGCAAAGATGACGAGTGGACAAAGATGACGAGTGGGCAAAGATGACGAGTGGGCAAAGATGACGAGTGGGCAAAGATGACGAGTGGGCGAAGATGACGAGTGGGCAGAGATGACGAGTGGGCAGAAATGACGAGGGAACAAAGATGACGAGCGGACGATAGGAATGAACGGACGAAAGGGACGAGCCAACAAAGGGGACGAGCGGTCGGAAATGTCGAGCGAGTTCAACCCTCAAAGATAAAACAATAATTGTTTTTGTTGCTCTCTTTATGGTTTGCATGATAAAAAGCGTGTCATAGAATATGCAGTATTTTTTCCGAACAGCCATACCCAACGGATCACTACTTCTACCCTGACATAAACCCGCGGCATTCAACAGTATTATCCATTTAGTGTTATACGTTCCACTCTTCTCCAGAACATGAGAATGGAATTCACATCATAAAGGAAAGAGCTCTTAACACTCGTTATACCAAGACATTGATAGGTAGTTAAATAAAAATATATCGTTTAGTCTCAAATCTTAACTTTTCACATGCCAATAGGCAAACAACCCCACGTACCAGATATTACCTACTTTAGACTGATTTTAATGAAAGTTAATTACTCAAATTTACTTCACCCACATATTACTATTTTATACCTAAGCTCCTCATATTATTATGTTGAAATTATGTTGTTTACGTCATATTATGATTTGTTTCAGGAGCAGGACGTTTAGCAATGAGAACGTGTTACATCAACTTTGTGTAAGTATTTAAAAAAATTTTTTTATTAGTTTGCGGCACTTTCAGAGTATTTCACTTCGATTTATATGTTTGTTTTTCTGCAGTAAAAGAAAATTTTATATTGTGTTTAATAAATTCTATTTTAATATTTTCTCTGTTACAATTTCGTTTAGTAACGCACAACATTGTAACTAGAAATTAGTCACTTAGCTTCTTGTCATACCTGAAGAAAACCTAGACGGAATCAAAGGGATAATTTAAAAGATCTGGAAAAGTGGCATGAATATGAAATGTACATATTTGTTGTGAATGAAGAAATAATCAAACCACAATATTTCATATTTTTTTTATTAAAATATTTAACATCTAATGTTAACATCGGGAACATGTTTACCATCGTCAGTGTGTTTATAACAATAGAAAAAGAAAATATAAATACATTAAGGAATGTATAAAATAAATAAAAAAGTTAATAAATTGGTATGTCAACACAATGAAAGTAATTTTAGAAAATTCTACCCAAGCAACGTGGATCTCACTAAGAAACATACAACAAAATTAAAATTACAGCTAGGAGGCCGCCATATTATGAAAATGTGAGAAGTGAATGCCAAACTAAAGGGGAGGGAATAAGAAGTATAAAAGAAGCGGTTTTTTTCAGGATGCTAAATCGTTTTTAATAGAAACGGGAACAATTGTATCTACGAGGCTGTTCGAAAGACGCCGTGCCCTAGTGACTGATAGCAACTTTTCGGTTGTCATACTACAACCTTACTCAGAGCTAAATCCTCGAAGACGAATTGCTGGGGGATTTATATCGAACGGATCCCCTCTACCCGTCAGCCAGTTGGCTTTCGGCTTTCGTTCGTTCTAATGAGGAGCCCCAGGCAACGCCTTTCTGACCACACTCAAAATTTAAGGCTAATTTGAGGCTCTAGGAAAAAACCTATTACCGTTTTTATATTAAAAAAATCAGGGCTGTATAAGAGAAACAATTAACATTGATTCTTAAGGGCGAATACACAACAAAATCAAAAAACCTTAGAAAAATATGAGACCCCACCCAAAATTTAAGACTGATGTACGAATGTATGTAGCCAGATCGCAGAATAAAGTTCATATCTTTCTTTCTATCCATATATCTATCTATCTATGAATAATAATTTCCAACAAATTAACTTGTAAAAATGAATAGTTTTTAAGAAAAGAATATCAACGAAGTGAAATCACCGCTCACACAACATGGGCGAATATCGTCATTCAGATTAATCAAATTGATAAATTTTCTATTTTCATAGCCTTCTTTCATAATTTTCTTCATAACTTCTCCATCAGTCACCCCTTCTTTGTATTGCCGCCCAACGTTTTCAGAGTTTGCTGAAAATGGTAAACAGGTTCAGAAATAAACGACATGTCCACGAAAGTGAGCGGTTTCTTCGTGAAGGAATGGCTGGTGTTTGCGCGAACAGACGGAGGAAACTCAACGCCTCTTTTCCGGGGAGTCTCAAGCCCCAGATTAGAGCGTAGGAAGAGTAAAGAACGGAGAAAACAGATTACAGGAATTAAAGCTGGAGGAGTGAAGAGAAGATATTCCTTTAGAATGGCAGTCATTATTCAAACAGATAATTGTCGCCGAAGGGAAAGAAACGATTGCCTAAGCACGGAAAATAAAGTGTTCTCGGCAAACCTGCACATTAGCTTACAGGTATTGTCAGTACTTATTTATCCCAGGACACTTTATATCTACTTGGTCATTAGCGACCTCTGTTACACTAACAAAAAATTAATCATAAGGATTGGTATGTTAACAAAAATTTGATTTAAATATAACAAACATTACGTTTAGAGAGATTTTACGTTTACATCACAAAAATTTGATTTAAAAATATTTTGACATTACATTTATTTTCAAGTTGCGAATTTCTTAACAGATGTATAATTTTGGTTCATTCTGATTTTGAAAATTGAACAAATACCACACCTTGGTTAGTTTTATTATTTTTTTTTCGTAAATTCAAATCACAAATTGTATACGGGTCGGGGTATGTTTTTTGCTCAGATATCTGTGACTGAGGTTAAAGTGGTCGATGTGAAATCTTATTAGTATGACTTGATGTCTTCTATTAATTTTTTTATGTTTGGTGGAGAATTTTCCAATATATTTCTCCCCTCCGGGTTTAATTTTAAGTAATAATTCTTCTATTTGCAGTCCCAAAAGATCCTTATAAATGATAGCAAATATTTCGTTAAGTCTTCTAGGGTACCACCTGGCCCTTGTTCAAATTCTGGGAGTGTAATTGCTGTTCTAGTAGCGGAGTCTGCCTCTTCATTTTCTGAGATTCCTTTGTGGAATGGGAGCCAAGACAGTATGACTTTAAAATAAATATTAGATAGATAGGAGAGACGTTCTTGAACTAGTTGAATAAGAGGGCAACTATAATGTCTGTTTTGGATGTACACTAGAGTTGATAGCGAATCAGTGAAGAGAACGATTTAAAGGTTAGTGGGGTTCGGAGTACATACACCATAAATGTTACAAAAGCAGCTCACGAGTTTTCTACATGCAAACCGTTAGTGTAGTATGAATTCGTGGTACTGGGCGAATAGATTCTCATGGAAGTATTTACAACATTTTCTGTAGCCGATGTTGAGAGTTATCTGCAACCGAATCTTCTAGTGCTAATTTTTTATGTATGTGAATTGGGACAAAGGATTTCAGTCCATTATAACCGAAAGTTCACCATATCCGAATTCACTACATCTAGTCAACAAACATTATATTTCTTGTATGTGGAAGAGGTGCAAATTGTTTGTGCATTACGCAAAAAATAAAAGAGCTCAGTTCCTTCAACTGTGAAGTCACCTAATGTGCGTGAAATGGTAGTCGTTCCTCGAGAGAACCATCGTTAACAGTAGCGCCACTTTCTCACCCCCAAAGACTTCGCCACTTCTTTTTACTCGAAAGAGCTTTCTCTCTGTTCTAATTACGAAAACAATAAGCTTTCTCCCTTGTGGGTCAATAACTAGGAAAATATTACATTTTCCAGGGAACAATACCCGTAGTTTGTAGGAATAATTTCAACGTCGGGAAGCTATAAGATAAAAACACCCGCATTTTTTGACAAATACGACCAAATGAGTAAACAAATTGAGATGAAAATGCTTCATATGATTGATGAAAATAATTTTTACAAAAGGCATTTCATTCAAGGTATAAGTGAAACTAATAAATTATTTTTTCTCCCCTGGTTAATTTATATAAATTAGTCGTGAAAAGCATTCAATACGAGTAAAAACACACAAATATTCTCAGATACAAGAGAAAGAAAAAATATTCTTACTTTTATTAGAGAAAAAGCATATTACGCTCACACGTTGAATCTACCGTATTATAATTCACATTATATTACCGTACCTCAAAGAACTTCATTATACAATTTTCTGTGAGGATACATCTGTACCACTGCAATTGTGAACTTGAAATCACACACACGCACATGCGCGCGCGCGCACACACACACACACATATATATATATATATATATATATATATATATATATATATATATATATATATATATATATATATGAATTGTAAGGGATTTCTTTAATAATTACGAAAATTTTAGACTCGGAAAAGAAAAAGATATAAAAGTCAGATGCTTCCGAGTTTTTAGATGAACATTCTTTCGCTCGAGCAATGCGGTGATGAGCGGGTCGGCTGCTGATATTGGAGGAAGTAAATACGTGTCTAGGCGTCCAACAGAGACACAAGTAAGGGAAGTCACGGATTATAATAGTATCGCCGGGAGAATTTGGAACCAAATCACGGATATTAGGCGAGGACTTTATCTAGAAGCAAGATTCTGCTGCGTCCACGGAGGTTCTACGGGGCGCCATCGAACGAAGAAGTGAAGAACGCGCAAAGACCCACGAATGAATAAAAAGGTTTTATAACTATTGTAATATAAAGAAAACTGGTCATGACCAAAGGTCAATTCATTTTTGATTCAATATAATAAATTATAGTTTTTTAAGTTGAAAGGAAGCTGATTATAATTGTTCGTTACGGGTAATTCAGCATTTTAATAAGATTTTCAGATTCCTCGCCACTCCTTAGGGATGGCAGATTGAGTAATTGGTTGCAGAGTAAGTAGCAACAATTATGAACTTCGAACTGAGCTAGCACAACATACTTTTGGAATAAAAGATATTTAAATTACGTATGAATCATTAGGTTTCAAGTTTAACCTTTCTCCTGGCGCCCAATTCAAATGTATCAGTAATAATTATTTTTCAAAAATGTCGTTCCAAATGGGGGTGGTTTTTAAATAGAAAGATGGGGCTTGTTTCAAATTGGCTCCAGTCAAAATCGGGCACTATGTTTCAACCTGTAGTTTGGTGAAATAAATTCTTCCAGCACTGCTCATCTTTTATTGACTTTCCTTTAATTTTATTTCTGAAGTTTCTTTTTGTTTATTGGCCTCAAAAATTTTTAATCACATTGAAAATCCTGCAACAAAATTTACTGAAAGTTATGTATGAAACAACAACTTGACCGGTAGAGATGGCTCAAGATGGATCAATTGATGCCACTGCAGTCCCTCTGACCGGGAGGTCCTAGGTTCAAGTCACGACGGTGGCAGGATTTTCGACATTAGCTTGTCAGCTAGGTCGAATTCAGTTGCCGTCGCGAGGAGAATTATAGCGGCCGGCTGCTCTGATCGGTTGTTTTCCGTGGTTTCTGCGATTAACACCAGGCGAATGCCGGAGCAGTACCCTAACAAACAGGCCACGGACCGGGCGCGATCTTTCCTCCCTCTTCCTTCCTACCCTCACCACTTGTACACACACTCACTTACATTAACATACACTACACTACCACACGTACCGGGAGACCGGTAGATTAGAGCTTGTCCGGGCTGTGGCCGTGCCTCGATGGTGGGAGATTCCTGGTTGAGGGGAAACCCCGTTAGCCGAAGGTAGGTCGGCACCGGATCTCGCCATCCAGCGGGAGAGAATTTACCGCCACCTCCCGAGGAAAAACATGAACTATACTTACGGGATTAATGACCTCAGCCTTGACGCGCCCGGAATCACTAACAACCAACAACAACAACCTGGCGTTTCATTTCTCAGTCATAGCGATTCGCGCGAGTCCTCATGATAACGACTCTGCCCGGTCCTCTGTTTCCATTTGGAAGTTCCTGAGCGAGCAGCGCTTCTTCCGGAGCCAAATGTTCTTCCGGCAGCAAAATCTTCTCCCTCTTGCGCCTTTTCCTCTCTCCCGAGGACGCAACGTCCCGCGCGATCTTTGTTTGCACGAATTCTGCCGGGCGCGACGGAGACGGTGGCGGCGGCGAGGAGAAAGTTCGCGCGTGGCAATTTGTGCGTGTCGGGTGCCACGTACCTTCTCCTCGGCTTCTCGCCGGAGTGGATTTTTTTGCGAACACGTGCGTTTGGTTGGAGGAGTGTCCAGTGCTTGGCCACGATTTTCTTAGGCGTGTTTCTTCCGTTTCCATTCTGCTGTTTTTTTTTCGGTGAGGAAAAGTGATCTACTTTTAAACGTGATGGCTCGGGAAATCGGAAAAAGTGTTAACTTTCCATTATATTAGCAGTGCGGGGTGAAACGGTGATACGGGTATAAATTGTGATTTGGAAATTACCCATTATTCATCTTGCGGCTATGAGGTGGATAGCTAATATTTCTTAAAAAAAACAAAAAAAAAACACGAAATCATATTTTGTAATGTAACAACTAAATCCTAATTTTGTAAAATAAATTGACTAAAAAGCAATATCTAGCTTCAATATTGCAGGTTTAGTAAATGTTTCGACTTACGTAATTTTCAAAAATTTCGAAGTTTAAATAAAACAAGACATCTAGACAATAAGAGAAGCAGAAAAATAAAAAAACGAAGAAAATAATTAAAAGTGTTGCAGAAAATGCATTTCAAGTTCCACAAAAGTTAAAAGATAAGTTTGACAATACTCAGAGTTGGATTTTTTAGACAATACTCAGAGCACTTTTTTTTAGAACAGTGAATATTTTCGTGAGTATAGTACTCTGTGTGTGTTATGTCATTTTTTTTGTTTTGTTATTGAGCAACCTTATAGTGTGATTTTCGTTGTTAAACTGTGTTAGGGTGTATTTGTTCGTGCCGTTCAAATCTCCTTTCAGATATATTCTCCTGATATTATATCTTTTGCCACGTAATCATTTGAAATATGGTCACGCAATTAAATTTGCCAACAAATAAGAACAGGACGTTGCATTCTTAATTTGTAGTAAACAACTGTACGTCACCAAGAATCTTCTACGGCTTACGGTTGTTGCTGGGCTCTCGGGACCCGGGTCGGTGTCTTTAGTACTGGATCGAGATCGACGAGAGGTAACAGTCCATAAGTAGTAAGACGAGAAAGTACGAAATCATTTGTGAAAATATTCATGATGAAGTACAGACAAATTAAATTTTTGTTGTTACTTTTTTCAGTACCTGTGAGAGGTACTTATACTTAAACATGGATCTGCACCTGACCCAAGAAAAAGTCACGGGTGTTATGCAGGTAGTTATAAGCTGAATGAGAAATAAATGTTTACCGAAAATTATTGAACAAAAGGGATTTGTATTAGTAATATTAACTCAAAAGTATCAAATAAAATGTCCACTCATTCATTGAAACTTACTGCATTGGACTGTAACAGTTGATACGTAGTACTACATATGACTTTTTTAGACAGTACAAAGTGTGTGTGTTCAGTCCACTCCGGTTATAGTAATGTTCTGGGGACCAACATTTTTGATCCACTGTATCCGAGGTTTGCTATATCCGATGTCAAATTTAAGCAGAATTTCTCCATAACGATTAATTTTATTAATATAGAGATATAGCAAAACACATTAACAGCACGAACAAATAATTTCAATATTTTTATTTGTTGTTAAAAATAAAGTTCTTTTCAATTGTTTGATTCGTACTTTTTCATTAGTAATTTCTTTAGATCCTTCTGCAGTATGCGTGCTCTCTCCATAATTGATTCTGCGCTCACCTCTCTCTCTAAGTATCATAATGCAATCTTGACACTCCTCAATGCCCCTTGCACTGTTGGAACCGTCCCACTCTCCGAAACCCTTTATACTGACCTAATTTTATAAGAGATGCGCTCGTGGTAGCGGGATGGCGCAAACGGCTAATGGAACTAATCGCTTTTCTTCGCGGCACGGCGGGTATCGCCAGGCTCTGGCAGTCGCGTGTTTCCTGTCACCTACGTAGAACCCAATGCGCTTTTCCCACGGAGTATCAAGTAACATCAAGACTAAAGCAAGCAATTGCGCGTCACTGCCGCCAGTTCTAGCCCACGCAGGACACGACCTTTGTTTCTGCAGTGAAACTCAGTGACATAAGGTCATCAGTAAGGCGCCCGTTCCCGGTCCCCTACCTTCAACCCAGGAGTGACTTCTTCTATTATGGCCTTTGGCCGATGACATTTTTTTCAAGTTCCCTAGTGTTGGAATTTGTGGCACTAAGGCAATATATTCTTTTCCAGGAGGAAATTAATTTCCAGGACGTATTTCCTAGGTTCACTATAACCGAGTTTTTTATGCTTGCTTGTAATGTAAGTGAAACGGGACCAGTGACTGAAGTTTACTATAACCGAGAGTTCACTACATCTGAGTTCACTATAACCGGAATCAACTGTATTCCAATAAAGCATAAGAATATATTTTTATGGTAGTTCTTAATATCACGTTTAATATACAGTAGGTCAACGGTAGGTTTGCGCCGAACCTCGCTATCCAGCGGATCAGAATCACTGCCACCTCCAGAGCAAAAAATGTTCTACCCTTACGGAACCAATGGCCTTAGTCGACGCGTTCGGAATCATTAGTAATCAATCAATTATGCGATTTTTGAATTTCTGCGTATTTGTCCAACTGATATTAAGTTTAGATGAGAAACTAGGCCTACTGGGAAATAGTCATAGCAATACATCTTGCAACAGTTTTAACCACTGAATTAATTATAAATATTGAATGAATTAAGCCAGAAAATTCACAAAATTCTCATCTACGTAGTGTGGTAAGAGTGACGGGAATATATTTATTGAAGATATCTTAGAACATTTTAAATATTTTTGACAAAGTTCTAAATAAACAGTTTTTGAAATATTGAAGGTTTATTGTAATTCGTCATAATCATTGTGTCTACACACAAACATTTCATTCCTTGCTTTTACTGCTACTTTACTAGTAGCTAAAACTTTAGCTACCAGACTCGTTTATGAGAGGATTATTTAAATTAATGGTGTGTAATGACTGACATTTATTCCTAACGCCGCGCGTTCTAGTGCGAGAGCGGTGTCAGTGTCAGCTAAATAAAATCCCATCAGAAAGAGAGTGCGCGACGCTCTTCCTTTCGCTGCTGTTCAGAGATAACGTGCGTACGGTTAAGGCAAAGCAGGTATTTCCTGAAAGTTCACAATATTTTAAGTCGAATTAAAGGTGAGTAAACTTGTTAAAAAGTTACTCCTCTCCGATTTCTCGTTTTAGATTGTATAAAACTGGGTTTTGGCAACTTTTCCGCTTCACTTCAAAACTGTCATAGTTATTGCAAAATGAGTAATTGTCAGTCCTTATAATTTGTAAACATTATACTAAGAAATATTTCCCAATACTTCACATTTTCCACCACTCGATAAACCAACACAACGAAACAAAATGACTGTGTTATTTTATTATTGTGATGGAAATAGTTTTATATTACGATAACAATTTTTACAAATGTACGTCACACATAACGGCAAATTCTGAAATATTTGATTTTTTTCTAGTATGTTAACGGTGATTTTGAGAAAAGTATCATTACCATTCTTTAAGATGTAAGTTACTCATTTGTTTATAACTAACATAAATATCAGACTAGAAAGGTTAGTATTTGAGGAGTTATGTTACAAGAGATTGGTTTTTAAATTATTCATTGTAACTCATGTAGCTATCAGTCAAATTTTACTATTGATGTGAATTTTGGTCCTGAAAATTGAAAATTTCAATTTTATCGCTGGTCTGATGTATCCGTGGCCACACTGAATTAGTTACCATCATTTTTTACAAGCACTTAATAATTTTCTTTTTTGAGGACAATAGATTTTCATCAGGAAAGATCTTGTCGTACATTCTTCAGGCTGTTTATGCTACAGGAGGTCACAATGTTTTGACTGTTTTGAATCACATTTTCAATATAAGCCATTGGTTTTGGTTTGCCTCACTTTTAAAGCTTTTTAACCACTGGTAGTCTGTTAAACATGATAAATAGAATGAAACGGAAATCTCAGACATTTGTGGTTCTGCATTTTATTTCTGTGAATTTTTCATGAAGCAATACATACAAAGCTTTGTCTGCAGTCAGTGGCGCACCCAAGGGAATCATGGACTCGCCCTCGAGAGGCTCATGGGGTTTCAGCCCCTCCCTCAAAACCATTGATACGTAACCACAATATAACTTTTCTGTACTAACGAATGCCATTCAATATATCAAATGTTAACGTTATAAATATTAACTATAAGACAACAAATGAAAAACTACATTTAGCATAAATAAAAACTGAACACAATACCTCAAGCACCCTCCCCTGGGAAATATCCTGGGTGGAACTTTGTAGTAAAATACACACGGAACAACTGAACCGGCCAGCGAATCAGTGTGTTCTTGTTAATGCGCATTGCAGGCAAAATTATATACGTAGCTTTGCATGGGTTCGCATACCTGCTAATTAAAAAAATGACATCGTGGATAAGGTATCCATTTTTTTCTTGTAATACGCAAGTTGGCACAGTAATGGGATTTTTTTTAAACCTACTATTTTACACTCGCACGCTTGCTGGCGCAGTTCGACGAAAATGTGACTGTTGTCACTAGATCGATTGCTATTCTCAAAACTAATGAACAAATGACATCAAAGAAGCGTTCATTTGATTTATTTTAAGTTATTTTGAATACTTCGTGTTAATGCTAATAAACCGGCTAATATAAGCAAATAAAACAAAAATGACTAACTACCATGCATTTAAAAAACAAATTGCAAAATTAGTAGAAAGCTCAAATTACTTCATAAACCAAACCCTCTAGTGTTTTAAAAATATAAATTCATAAACATTGTCCAGCGAATTAGATATGAATTTATGCTAATAGTATGAGTGATCATCCATTGCTTTTGAAAAAGTAAAGAAGAATAGAAAGTTTAAACTTCAATATATTATTCACTAATATATAAAATTCGCTAAGGAAGTGGTCATAATTACACTATTTATGAGAAACCATGTACACCAAAGCCCGTATTTTAAAACTAAAACCCTAGTTTTTCTACATAAAAGGACGCTGGGGGGGGGGTCGTTACAATATTATTGTTGTAAGAGGAAACAGTTTTCGTATTGTACCGTCAAAA
This sequence comes from Teleogryllus occipitalis, assembly GCA_011170035.1. Lineage (NCBI taxonomy): Eukaryota > Metazoa > Arthropoda > Insecta > Orthoptera > Gryllidae > Teleogryllus > Teleogryllus occipitalis. The sequence continues at coordinate 21,618 of BLKR01009743.1, forward strand.
GTTATGTTAGAGTTATCAAAGACAAGAATGTTTATGAGAAAGATTCTCTATACGCGAAATATGTGGTAAAAGGCTCGTAGGGGAAACGTATTGGATTCAACAATAGATTAGCCAATCTGCAGATACTAGTGCTGCACGAGATTTTATCTTAATTGCCATTTTCTGTTGAACAGTTTATAACTGAAGTGGTGAGTTAACTTCATTTCAAAAAAGTAAAAATAGTAATTTGTGATGCGACTATTTTCACATCTTACAATTATTTGTTAAGTTTATATTTTATCATACGTATCTATTAGAACAAAGTGTGCATGTTGGCGATTTTTAATAGTGCCTGGTTAATGTGAATATATCAACTAATTACAAAATTTAACTGAAGGGTACCGAGGTCACATATTTCACTTTATTTCTTGCTATTTTGTTAATTAATTCGTTTAATTTGTATTTGTTCAATATACTAATCATTAAAAAATATTTCAATACAAAATATTAAGAAACATTGCCAATGCCCTCTGGTATGTTCGAAATGATGTAATTCACTCCGATTTTAAAATACCAACAGTTAACGAAGAAATAAAAAAATATAGTTGTAAATATATTAAAAAATTAGAATGTCATTCAGATGCTTTAGCGATAAATTTGTTAGATAACAGTTTGGAAGTGAGGGGTCTTAAAAAAAATTCAAACCTTTAGAGTTACCTCACAGGTTTTAAGTATAGTTATATGTATAATAAACTATATTAATGGAGAGATACTACTGAGTATCTTCTTCAACCATTGTAAATTACCTAGTCAAAAAATGTACTTATTGTTCTGATGTACGAACATATTTTGAATAAACGTTAATTTAAAAAAATGTAAAAACATTGTCTAAGAAGATAAGTGTTAAAATTACGTTTTTGATAACCTTTAATCTAAATTAGAAGATACCGTCTGGAAACTTTTAAGGAATAATGAAAGTAATGTAACGGACGATCTGAAGCAGTGATGTCAACGTCGATGCAGTAAACGGGAGTCTGTGGCTCGGATAGCACGTCAAAATCATCCCTCCATGCAGTTGATCGCTTCGCCACAAGAGAGCAGTAGGCAGTTACCCTGGTCGCTTTTACTCTTTGCACATGAAATACAATTAGACGGGATTTAGATAAATAAATTTAAAAACATTTGTTGTTATTTTTTATTTATATTTTGATTTTGATTCTTTTGTGCATATCTTCTTATTTACATTCAATTCCGCGTTGGTAATGTCAGTTTCTAGAGATGCAATGTGACAAATTCGTAAACTATTATTCAAATTTTCAAAACTTAATCGAACCTTGTGCTTGTTTCTGAGCAATTTCATTATTGAAAATTCTTGTTCACAGATATATTTGCTATCACACATAGATATTATTGAAGCAGCATTATCTACTAAAATTTGGAACTTTTGATATACCATGTACCTTGTAAACTTCTATTACACTGCCTTCTGAGAGCAGGGATACCACTGATAGTTTCCTTTCCCGACGCTAGTTGCGCAGAGAAGCTCGTAGCATGCCACTGCCACCAATGACATCACCTTGACATCACTGATATAAAGTTAGAAGTCTAAGATTATTGAGAGAAGAGGTCACACTCGGGGCAAACATTCGAAAATAGTGAATTATGCCACAAAGGCAGTAACGTCGGTAACGATGTTTGGGTACGCGGCTGGCTAATTAGCTGTGACGTACAAATCGCAAATTGTTTTCTCCGAATGGGTAGAAGGGGATCTTAAAGTCACTCTACAATCGGGCGGTGTTATGCATCAACCGGCTAAGCGCCAATTTTAAAAGAAATGAGATGTGGACGCTATCAATTGCATTAGACCATACACTAAATGTACGCAAAATTTTGGCGCAAAATCTGTAAAAATAGCCTTATAATTAATGAAAAATGTAAACGCCATCAATCACATCAGGGGATTTGATGTTTTGCAATAACCGGCTATAAACCTAATCTTCGTAACTGTTCTTAATTTCGTATTGTGCAGCTAAGCGCCAGATATTCCCACTCTCATGTTGGTGTAGTTTGGCGCTTCAATGAACAGGGAAAGTCTCTGCGCCCCACGCAGCATGAACGGAAATGACCTTCGCTTATAACGTGGTGAATGTTATCAAGGTCATGGGGGACCTTTCAAAGATGCGACATGGGCGCGTGATATCGCCTGCTTGACGTGTCATTACCAACTTCCTTCCTAAGCAGTCGTCTGTTCTACTCGCGCCCAAAACTAACACAAGAAGTTCTAGAGTACATAGACGCCGTGCCCTTTTGTTTTTCGCCCATATTTATAGACAGGCGCATTTAAACGCAATGTTATAGCGCGGTTTTAGAGACAAAGCTGCGGGGAAAATGTTTGAAAATTATTTATAATGCCTCTTGTTACTTATCGTCAAATTTTTGAAATGTAGCAATTTTCTTGTGATCAAACGATACATTAAAGCCAATCTGAATTGAGCAGAAATTACATTTATTTGTTACCTTGTGTTACATTTAAGATATTTCAATGCAGACACCCAAAACATTTCATTTTATAAATATTTTGAAAATTATTATTGTCATTTGATATTAGAAAAGGCGTAAAAGACCGACTCTTAAATGTATAAACACGTGAAATCTTACAGAAAAAACATGTGAATTAACAAGGATTTAAAATATGCTATCTGAATTTCGAACATACGTTTATTATAATGTGTCCACTCCAATGTAAGATATTGTACAATAGCACATTGTATACCTTCTCTGTATATTCTACAAGAACTCTATATTTCCACCATGTAAACCTTATAGAAACATATTTCAACCACATTGCAAATCCACTTCGCCATTCCCGAGCGCCATATTCTGTAGATCATGAACGGCAGATCGGCCGATAATCCCACCGAGCAGATATACGGCCGTGAGATTACCGGTGACGCAAATGGATGGGCGCGCTTGCGCCCCGGCCGAGGGGTGGGGGGGGGGGGTTGAGCCCGGTCCGGCTCGGGGCCCCTGGGGCACACCCTCTTAAGGCGCCGGCCTCTGCCCCGAGGCAAATCGGCCCATGCGCGCCTCGCGGGGCGGCGAAGAGGCTTGGGAGCGCGGTGCGAAGCCGGTCGGCCGGCGAATCGATAAGCACCCGCGAAGAGAACGACTCGCACCGAATTCGCGACGCTCCTAGCGGAGAGGCTCAGGGCTGTTGTGAGATTAGCGGTGAAATAGACCGAAAGTGTTGATGGGTTAGAAGTGTATTCGAAAAGATACTGGGAGGTTACAATATTTCTGGAGAATTCTCGTCCAAATGAGGACCTAAGATCTATCCCATGCGCTGTAAACTCTTATTAGGAGAAAAGGAATTTTTTTGAGATTCGTTATTAATGTGTTTACTTCATTTATTTAGAAAAATACGCATAGAATCTTATGAACATAGTCGCTACTGTTTATTGTAATAGGATACAATATGCAGTGAAACTTGCTCAAACGGCTTCCTCAAATATACGGGCATCACCACCAAAAAACGTTTTCGTGGAACCATTGATTTTCACAGAAGACACGTGTAAATATTCTCTCTTATCAGCGACCACCTGACCTAGTGGCCATCTGGCTGAAGGTCCATCAGCCAGATACATTTCGTCGATTGATCTTTCTTAAGTGGTCACCTCAAGAGATTTTGAACGATATTATAACAAGAAATAGAAAGGTGGTGAAAATTACTCTTGATTTAATTTTTTCCTAAAACGGGACGCATTGTGGATATTTATAGTCTCCTATTTTGGGGGAATTACTTTGTGTTTCTGGTAACAGATGGTTTTAATAAATATCTCTAAATGTATAAAATACGCATATCTCTCTCATGTCATAGAATTTATTGGTTTGCTAACTTGTTGTTCCGTTCTGTGCAAGTGTGTTAATTATTCGCGGTTCACTCCACCTGCGCGAAGCCGATCTAAAAGTTATTTGCAAACTCCTTCGTCCGACAGCTCTGGAGTAAAGTTTCTACAGGATATGCAATGCATCTACTAGTGTACTTTGCTAGATTGACTCTGCGAGGACGGAAATAGTTTCTCGACTAAGAACAATTGACAAGACAAGGGTGTGTTTTCGTATTAGTTGAGAGGCGGCAAATCATTCTAAATACCTTGTAAAATTGTATTTTGTTATTTGTAACAAAAAATTGTTCCAGTAACCTCATTAACTTTCCTTTAGCGTGGGAATTCTGATGTGGTGTTGTTGACGTTCTTATGAGAAGAAATAAAAGAGGTTAACTTCGTCAACATATGAGTTTTATTAAGATAGCCGGCTTTCGACGGCTTCGCCGTCATCGTCAGTCTACAAGAGACAGAAAGATATAACAAAATTATAAATAAATACACAATAAGATAGAAAATTAAATTACAATTAAGGGATACATTTAAAGTTTTTAGTTACAGATAGCAGAACCCGTCAAAATTTGATGGTGAGATCTGAGATAAATGTAAAATACTGTGCTCAGACTAATGTTCACAATATGTTACGTTGTTTGGATCTTCAGGGTATAACGAAGATATTTTGTGATGTGGAGTTTCCAAAATTTTGAACATGTATGGCCCATGACCAGGTGGCAATGCAATATCGGCACCAAATGACACAAACGAAAGAGCACTATTATATTGACGAATATTATTTCTAAAGTATTTTGATGTGTCATCATCTATAATCAACTTTGATTTCTTCTGGCATATTGCCGAAGGTAATTTTTTTCCCATTTAAGCAACACACAGTAAACTCGTTTGCAGAATTTCTCTCACATGGGAAGTACAAAGCAGAACAAAACTGACATTTCATAGACAACGACCCAACAGAGAACGAAATGACCTCACTAACACGACTTCTACACTGACTTTCTCTTTCCCTGCGTCCACTTAATGTACGTTTGCGTCTTTTGGGGCGCGTGGGCAACGATTCGGAATTCGACATAACATGTGTACAACTTCACTACTTAAGTACAACCGAGCAAAACCCACTGTCCGAATGTTCTCTACAAAATACACCACAAAAGCAAATACATGCCAACTATCGACGCCGCAATGCAATTATTACACTGAAACAAAACCTTGACGAATTGTAAATAAATCTCAACAATCAAAACAAAACATCAAGCAGCGCCATCATGAAGCAGCTTTGGAAGAAAACAATTGACTATTGATAAGCGTACTATTAAAGAATGATTGAATTAATTAATTTACACCGTAAATGTTGGTGAATCAACACAAACAATATCTGATAACACATCTAGGGATCACATTCTTTCATTTAAAGGAAAAAATACTATAATCGGTTCAGTAGAAGCTCTAAACGAAGCAATGGCAGAATACCTTATTTTTTTAAATATATAGATAGCAGATAAAATTTCAAAAAGAGAAATGCAACGGGAGGATTAGTATCAGTTCAAATTAAACATTGTCATCCACAACACATCCCAACATCCATCTGCCCACAAACACGCAGCTTTCCATGCCATGATTCACAGACTTCTCAGCCTTCCCTTACCACAAGACAATTTTCAAAACGAATTACGCACCATTAAATACATAGCTACCGCCAATGGATACAGTACCACTCTCGTTGACAACATACTAAGCCGCAAATTAAATAAGAAAAAACTGAAAACGTATACAAGCCTCACTCCATTCACCCAGAAACCATCAAAATTTATTTCTTTTCCGTTCTTTGGAAAAATATCGCAGAAGGTAGCCCATATTTTTCAAAAATTCAATTTTCACGTTTCCTTTACTACACACAAATCCCTCAAACACCTACTCTCACCTCGCAACACCATCCCACTCATGGCGAAATAAGGAGTTTATAAACTCCACTGCCACAATTGCGAGGCTAAATATATCGGCCAAACAGACGCTAGAGTCGATTCTCTGCAATCTGCTATCACTGCCCAAGCCACCCGCAATGTTCTTTTGTTTCAACCAAGGAGAATATTTTCGTGAGTGTATTTGATGTCTTTGTTGAACACATAGCACGGTATGAGTTGGCTTACTCTGATTGTAACTTGCGACTGACGCTGAGCCAATCACACAGCACATTATTTACGCTGGCGATGGCAGCGCTTTATTTGTCATCAGACGCTTTTTATTTCGGAAGTACAGTGTAGTTTACTCTCCTGTTCGTGGTCTCAACTCTCAGCTGCGCGCGGTCGCCGCTGAGTACAGATGTGATTATTTTGTTTTTTCGCTTGCTCCGTGCATTTGCAAAATGGATAAGTATCTAAAAAGATCAGAACCTTTAACATCTGGTACGTGTGTCAATGTCGGAGGTGAATCAAAACCTAAAAAAATAGACATTACGACCACAATTACTTGAAATACGGGTTTACAGTCATAAATAATAAACCTCAATGTGTAATTTGCGGCGATGTTTTATCACGTGAGAGTATGAAACCGTCAAAGCTTATGCGGCATCTCACAACCAAGCATCAAAAAGAAGCTGATAAGCCGTTGGATTTCTTTGAACGAAAGTTGAAAGCTCTTAGCCAGCAGCTGAATACTATAATTCAGGTAATAAAATAGTGCGATCGTAGTCTCCACATAGTGTTGTAAAGACGTTCAAGTAAGCGCTTAAGCGAACAAGCTCAAGCCGAATCTATTCTAATTGTTGCTGTTTTTAGTGTTGATGTTTCATGATGTTTATTTCTTTGTTATTTGCATACCCGTTAAAAATCCTACGTGGGAAATGACGCAGGAACCTCCGTAGAATTCTACGTAGGAAATTACATAGGAACCTACGTAGAACGGATCTGCTGAAAAAATACGTATTTTATTACGCATTAAAATACGTATTTTTTACTATATTTGAATTAAAAAAAAGCTCATCAATCTTTTTCAGCATCACAAACCACCCGACAATCGTACTTAGAAGTTTCATAACGCGACGCGAAGTTTCATGTCAACCGCGAGGCCACCAGCTGACGTTCGAACTTTCTAAAATAAGTTATATATGGAATATTAAGAACGTTCATAACTGCACGCACAAAAACAATTTTCTCAACCGTCCAATGTATTTATATTCATTGAATTTATAGGCATACTACTGCATTTACAATTAACTATAATTAAAACGTAAAATATATATTTATTATTTATATTAAAATTTTCATCAATAATTTAATAGTCAATAACAAACATAATTTTTAACATAGAAGTAAATAAATTTTTATTCTTGACTATTCTCGTTAATCGTATTTTTATTTTCATTGCAAATGGTTATAAACGTTTGATACTTAAATTTTCATTAACATTTTCATACTGTAATATATTTATATAATAATATATAATTATACATAAGTTTATTTTAAAAAATATTCAAAAATATTTAATAAATAATTTTTTCTAACGTAAGATATTGAAAATATTTAAAAGAATCATTAAGAATCATTTGGAAAAATCATTAACAATTGTATTAAAAATTATGATCATAGTTGTAACTATTTTACACAAAAAATCACTAAAAATTATTAAAATATTAAGAATTGTGCCCTAATAACATGAAATATTTTGGAAATATTACACAAATATTTATAAACATATTTTTTATTATTTTTAAAATATTAGATGTCCAACCTTATAAATATTTCTGTAATTCTTCCAAAATATTTTTATATTTTTTATAAATATAAGTATTAATTAAATGTTAATATGCGTATTTTTATGTCAATTTACATCAAAACTATTTATGTCAAATTACATCAGTGTATCGTTTGAAACACGAAAGAATATTTATACATATTTTAATCATATTTTTGTAATATTTTATAATATTTTAGAAATATTGTGTAAATATTTAAAATAATATTTTTTAAATATTTTAATAGTTGGACATTAAATATTACATAAACATTGTGAACATATTATAAAATATTTAATAATATTTCCGTAATATTTTTAAACAATATTTTTAAAATATTGTTTGTTATTTTGCTCCTATAGAGTATTTGAAAAATAGAAAAATTACAATTTCTTAATTCTTGTTGCATTTCGTGTGATTTTTGTGCATGTATACAAATTAAAACAATTATTAATCCTATGCCCATTCATTACGTAGGATCTTACGTAAGAACTTACGTAGGAATCGAAGTAGAAAATTACGTAGGATCCTACATAGAATCCTACGTAATATTTTTTAATAGGGTACAACTTAATGGTAATTAATTTTGGTGTGCAAGGCTTCCACACACTGAATTTTCATTGGTTAATCATTTATTCATTTTTATATTGTTTGATTTGTTTTTAGACATCCAGTGTCAACGAGTCATCATTATTAGCTAGCTACAAAGTCGCATATCGAGTCGCTAAAGCAGGGAAACCGCATACAATTGCCGAAAATCTTATTTTGCCAGCAGCTCTAGATATGGTTGAAATTATGGTCAGCAAGCAGGAGGCAAACAAGTTAAAAAGCATACCACTTTCTGATAATACTATTTCACGCAGAATAAACGATAGGGTCAATTGCTTTGCAGTTTGACGAATCTACAGATGTTTCCAATTGTGCTCAGTTTGTAGTATTTGTGCGCTTTGAAGCAGAAGACAGTATCACAGAAGAAATTTTATTTTGCAAAGTACTTCCTGCAAACACTTCTGGCCAGTGTTTGTACGATATGTTTTTAGAAAGCACTTGCGACTACGACATTGTTTGGAAAAAATGTATTGCTATTTGTAGCGATGGCGCTAAAGCTTTGACTGACAAAAAGAGCGGACTCGTTGCGAAAATAAAATCGATAATGCCAAATATATCATGGACAGACTGTTTTCTTCATCGACAAGCTCTAGCTGCTAAGGTAATACCTTCTGATTTAAATGACGTGCTTACGGAGGTAATAAAAATTGTGAATTCTATCAAAGGCAAAGCCTTGCAAACCAGGCTATTCAGAATCGTTTGTGAAGATATGGGCTCGCTTCATTACCATCTTCTTTATCACACAAAGGTCAGGTGGTTATCCAAAGGAAAGGTAATGACAAGAGTTCTAGAACTGAGAGCTGAATTGTTAATGTTTTTACAAGATCTGAAAATCTGAATATGTTAATTTTTCTGACCCTGTTTGGCTCTTGAAATTAGCATTTTTGGCAGATCTTTTTAGCCACCTTAATAATTTAAACAAGAACCTCCAAGGTAGAGAAGAAAATATTTTAACAGCTAAAGATAAAGTCAAAGCATTTTATGCAAAACTTCATTTATGGTCAACCTCTCTGCAAAACAATATATTTGAGTCTTTTCCATGTGTTCAGAAGATTGTTGCAACAGACCAAACGCTTGTGGTAAGGGCTCACATTCCTTGCATGATAGAGAGCTTGCATAATTTACAAGATAAACTTTTAACATACTTTCCAGACTTGCACTCTGAAGCTGACAATGGGCGTAGATGGATTCTAAACCCTTTCTTGGATAAGTCAATAGAACTGGCTGATCTCACCACAAATATGAAAGAATGTCTAGTAGATTTAGCTGCTGATGGCATGCTTAAAATGGAAGTTCTTTCGCAAAGTATCGACGTGTTTTGGACGAAAAGAAAACAAGAATATCCAGAACTGGCAAGGGAAGCTCTAAAATGATTAGTGCCATTTGCCACTTCATACTCAAATCTGGAGTGACTATGTGTAAAATAGTGCAACACGTGGTTAATTTTCTACAATACAGTTTCCCATGAAATTGAAATTTTCTTTTTGTGGACGATCTAAGGAAATTTTCTTTCTGGATGCTCTTCATATAATCAAACTAGGTGATTACCCGGCGTTGCCCGGGCATTTGTACCTTACATTCCTCTATTAAGCACCCGCGTCCACCCTGCGCACTTTGCCCGTCTACCCTGCCACACCCTGTCCGGTCTGTCTTGGCCGTTCTGGTTCGAACTCCCGCCCCGCCCATCCAGCATATTCAGCGTTGTCAGTTCCTCCCGCTCATCATACTTCGTTCAAATCCTCCGCACGCCCTATTCGATCTACGATGGCGTCCTGCCTTTCACTCGCACCCCTCTGCCAGGGCAGTCCTACCTAGTATTCTCATTGTAGTATGCTCATTGAGCCCTCTTCTGTTTTATCTGTTCCTCAAGCTCGAAACGTTTCCTCCATTTCCTTTCATTTTCGGTCTGCCATGACTATCCTGCCTTCAACTGCCTCCCCCCTACCATACAGCCTATTCCACTCTAAATGTTCCTCCCGCTCATAATGCTACGTCCATCCCCCTCGCAGGCCCTAAGTGGCTATCATGTCTGTCTTGCTCACACCTTCAGCCGCGCCCACTCAGTGCATTCTGATTGATCACTTCTAGGTTATCACGGTTCATCCGTAACCCCCGCACGCCTTATCTACCATGCCAAGGGAATCCTGCCAATACACCCTGTTCCTTCCAACCAGTCCATTCCGCTCTATACGTTCCTCTCGCTCGTAAATCTGTGCCAGTCCCCGCCCACCGCAGGCCCTATCAGGCTACAATGACTGTCTTGATCACACTTCGTGCCTCGCCCATCTAGCCTTTTCTGTTTGATGACTTCGTCCCGGTCGTCACGTTTCATCCGTCTCCCTCGCACGTCCTGTATGGCATGACAGCGAAGACCTGCAAATATCTCCCGTCCCACCTATCCAGCCCCCTATCTCTCTGTTCCTCTCGCTTCTCACAATTCGTCCGTCTCTCCCACATGCCCTATTTGGCATATCACGGTCGTCCCGCCAATTCCTTCGCCCCGTCCATTATGACCCTCCTTCGGTACTCCCTTTTCCTTCCGCTATTCACGCACCTTTCGGTTCTTCCGTCGTTTCTCCACGCCCATTCCTTCCCTTCGGCCTGGTCTTTTACTCTACCTCCGTCCGCTGCGCTGCTTTTTCTTCTCAATTCGCTTGTTCCTCTCCTCTCGCTCTTTTCGCTTATTCTGCTTCGCCCGTTCCGTGCGTCTCTCGTTTCCGTCTTTCGACTCCGTTTCTTCCGTCTTTCGGCTCCGTTCTCCCCCTCTCCTGATCGACCAGTTTTGTAATAAGGTCTTAAATTTCTCTCATCAGTAGTCGATCTCGGGAATTTCCGGTTTTTAACCAGACAAACTCAACTACATAAGTTGGAAGGAAAATTGTAGAGATGAAATCAACGTTGATCTTTGACACTTCATGAAAAAAAAATCAGTTGTAAACTTTTGATTCGGGACAAATCTTTTCGAAGCACTTCTTTTATTTTACATGCCTCTTAATGTATAGTATGTCACGTCTTAAGACATATGGGCAATAATGGAAGTGTCCGGTTGATCACCCACTATCCAAAAAGTGTAGCTAAAGTTATAAGAATGGCTCTAGGCTGTCTTTCTCTCGTGGGTCACGCGGACATTCAATTTGGCAACAAGTTGATGAGTGAGAAAGATCAGACGAAAGGCAGCCTACGTGTTTCTACAGTAGTGGTTGACCAAACGATCAACAGAAAGTAAGCCGAGTCTTCATAAGGGTTTCAGTAACAAGATAATGTTATGGACGAACACTTTGATGAATCCATTACTTTGGGCACTACTGGCAAGGGGAGATCCTCTTCTGACGATGAGTGAACCAATGACGAGTGACGACGGTCAGAGCGATCACTGCAATCTCGCAGTCTTTCATCGTCACCTCCGTGCCTCCTTATCGCAGAGAGGAGAAATCGCAGCTGCCGCAGGGTGGGTGAAGCCTCCAAAACTTCACGAACGGTACGTCAGCCATGATGTTTTTTGAGAGCGGTACAGCTCTAGAATTTTGATTTAGAAGTAAGTGTGAAATTATGTATTACACAGACTCAAGTGTGTTTTGTGCAAAACGCGAAGGCGGAAGGTCGCTACCAACTTGGAAACGCATAGAGAACCGTTGACTAAAGGCGCCTTCACTTGCTGCCACTAGGTGGTGGAGCTCTTCACAAACAGCCTCTGCTCAGCGCCGATCATCGTGGGAAAGGAAGGGTTCGTGATTCACCGGTGTGGGAGCAGGGTAGTCCACTTGACGCTAATAGATGAGCAATGGCACTCTTCCTTCAACCTGATGGATAATGGAGTCTTGTGAGGAAAATGCTTTTTCTTTTACTTTTACTAGTAAACAAAAGAGTAAGGTCCATATTTCGAAATTGGAGCTTCTCAGACTTTATTTATTTTATGTTTGTTCGAATGCTCTTCACATTCTCTATTCCTAATTAATGGATGTTTTTCTATCTCTATTACAAAATACTCTGGATTCACTTCCATAATGCTCAGAAAGTATGCAAATGACCTAGTTACTCGAGTACCTGCAGTTTACACACCTGATCGGCAGCTCTTTGTCGCGTCCGAGTGGTCTTGTGTGGAGACTGACTTTTAAAAGTGTGTTCTTCTGGCGGTGGCGTGCACGCACGTCTGCACTGCTGGTGGCGGGAGTTTGCCACGGAGCGTCACAGCAGCGCGTCTACGGCGCGCGTGTAAATACCTTCAATTAAACCAACGCTTTGCCAGCTCACTTGAAAGCGCTCCTGAGTAGCGCCGTGTGAAGTTTTCCTAAGGTATGGTGTGATTAAAGTTGGTTATTGAGTGTAAATTGAAATTTGCATCTAACACAGTTGAACTTGAAAATATACACACCGTCTCTAACTAGCTTTAGAAACCCTGAGTAGCTTTCAGTTTCCCTGCCCAACTAGTGTTGGAAAAGGTTATCATTAATCCGATAATCAGGTAATTAGTCAAATTTGCACTTATCCGTAATATATGACTGACCTTAATATGATGAACGTTCCTATTGTTTCGAGAGTTAAGCTCAACAGAACAAGGGGATATCCCACGTTGATCGAGTTCTGAGATTTTCAGGGTTTTACTAGATCGTTCATAATATAACAGTATATTTTTAAACTTTTAAACTCAATACAATTGAATATTATTCAAATCTGTATTTAAAAAACATATTAAATGAAAATAATATTTCACGTTTTATTTAATACTAATAACACAATTTCACAAAAAAAGGTGAGATAGCCCCTTCTTCTACTGAAATCTTCAGTGGTTCATTGAAATTTTGGTTGCAAACGTTTCTTGTTAGACAGATTAATTAATTACTTTTACAAGATAGTTTGGAAAAAGTATTCGTTTTATCTCACACCTCTTTAAAGAAATAATATTAAATCCGAATTGAAAGTGGCGACTTATATTATGTCTTAGAAAGATGATTTGCATATATTTAGTTCACACTATCAAATCACTCTCCGGTCCATTTCCATTCATTAAACTGCAATAATTTTAGTATGTTTTTTATTGATTGTGTTGGAGACCTCTTCAGTTTATGACTCAATGCAACTTTCAAAATCCCATTTTCGTGTAATGAGCAGAGGGAAGCTGTCAGTGCTCGCGACATGTTGAAAGGAACCAGCTAAATGAATTATCAAAGTTAAGTAGATTCGAGCCAGACTTTCTGAATTAACTTAAAAATCCCGAGTCGCGCTGTATTTTAGAATGCAGGCCAAGGTCTCGTTTTCTAGAGGGAAATATTCCTTTGACTGACACACAAAGACCCAACAACGTTTTTCAATGAGATGCTAGTTTTTTACCAACGTCTGTGTTAAAGCAGACTGGTTGTAAGGCTGCTTTCGTTGAGGAATTACAGAGAGAATCTTGGAAATTGAAAGGTTTATAAGGAGCGGAATCTGTAAGTATTTTATGAGACGTGGAATAATGGCAATTTGGGGAAAAACTATGCAACATAGAGTTTTATGAAGTATTATAAGAAATTAATGAAGGCAAATAACTCATTCTGTGCTTGCCCATAAAAATGTTATGTGATTAAGGCTGAAGAGCTCCAATTTCTACCACAAACCAATTAACACTGAACATTGAAATTGTCAGTCATTTGCGAGTTTGTTGCGGTAGTGGTTAAAAAATTGCTGTACCCGTTGATAGTAGTGATGGACATTTTATCGGACAATTGGGCTGTCATTGATTTACATCAGATAATATAAATAGGCCAAGAAATAAAGATTGATGTGGAGCACGAAGAGAAAAATGAAATATGTGAAGGGAATGGCAGAAAATCTGGTTAAAAGTTTGAATACACAATTGGAAGGGATAGAAATGTTAAATGAGAAACAGATGGAGTTAATGATGTTGTTGTGGGAGAATCGTTGGGTATTTAGCCCGAGTTAGAAGAGTGAGAGAATCGTTAAGTATTTAGAGTTCGCGACATATTTTAGAACAGGGATGCTCATTGGGCTTGTGAGATCCAGGGACTTTTCTTTACTTCCATTAGAATTTATATCTATGGTATTTTTTATTGTAAATGAAAACATATTATTTATATGGTATTTGAAGTCATTTATTGCACATAAACAGATAATTTTAGTGCACATGTTATTGTGTAAAATTACTAGTGAAGTTTAATATTTCACAATCAGTATGAAAATTATTTGAAACTTTGTAATGTAAATATATTCTTGCCCTATTTCTAAAAGTATAAATAGAGGAATTTTTTAATAATATTTATAATGGAGATATGATAGAAATATATTTTATATATCTTTGCATACCCTGACAGAACAGAAATGTACTTTTCGGAAAGAAATTTGAGCAAAAATTCTTGCTCTTGTAGCAAAAATATTGAGTTTTACTGTCTTTCCTTCAATTTCTTGACGCAGGCCTCTTTACCTAATTATCCGTGTGTAATTATCCGATTCATTTTTCAATAACAGATGAGGAGGAAGAATGAATTATTAACACATTTGGTTGTACTCTGGGCTCAACTATTTTCCTCCCCATGTCGTAAGGTTTTGGGATGTATATGAAGGGTCATAACTTCTAAACCAATAAAAAATAATCAAATTTCTTTTTTATTTTAAAGAAACAATCTTGTAATTTTATATGAAGTTCCAACTTTTCGGTTTACATTAATAATTTTATCAGATTTTTATTTTAAATAACAAAAAATTCAGTCCAAAAGAATTTTAACATGTTTATTTCAATTACATTCTTAGAAATTCTGTTAATAGAAATCATTATACTCAATGTTACATTAGTGTTACTTGCTACATTGAAGAAAACATTGCCATTCACAATAATTGGCTTTGGTGTGGTAATTTTGATCAACACTCCTTCGCGTCATTACAGAGGACAGGCATATCATTTTTTTCTTCAGATAACCAATTAAATGGCAGCATACGAAATCTAGCGGTGTATTTAGATACTTTAGGGGCCGTCCACAAATTACGTAACGAAAGTGAAAGTATTTTCAATAACGCAGTAACGCGCCTGTAACGCAGACTTAACGCTGACTTTAATCCCCCCTAAATAATTACGTAACGATTGCGATACCCCCCCCTTTGTAAATGCAAGATGTGAAAATAAATTATAGCACAGTAAAACGTTTTGTATTGATACACTGTAAACAATTTGTATTTATCTTGTGTTATATATTAAAATTAATGATAATTAAAGTACAAATTAGTTGGCGATACTGACTGCACCTGACAATAAGATTGGGGCGAGTTGTGAGTGAGTGAAGGATTCATAGGCGAGAAAATGTTTGACCACACGCCGTCGTGGATGACGCATGAGCAATAGTCTGGTGCGCCAATTAAAATGGATTCTAGAACATACAAGTACTAGATATAATTACAAGCTCTTGTTCTATATATCAGTTTTGAATATCCTTTCCGTAATTTTACAAATTCAATACAAAATTTTTCTAAAAATATTTTTAATGTAACAATTTACATGTAGTACCTTTAATTTATTTATGGTTTTAAAACAAATTAATTAGTTATTATTTTAATGTTATAGTAGAAGACCAAAACAAGGAATTATTTCAGCCGATGTTAAAAAATGTAAAAAAATCAGTATTATGCAACACTAAACTAATACCCCCTTACTGCTATGTAACACAGCATAACACTGCCTGTAACCCCTTCCTCCCTCATTAGCGTTATGTAATCTGTGGACGGCGCCTTATTGATTTAAAAACCGCCACAAATAGTCTGCGATCGAAAAAATGGCGTGATACAAGCAAATTGTAACGTAGTAATTTGTTAGTCGTATGTCCTGCCTAGAAACAGGAGAAGTTATTGGGGAACTTAAAAATAAAGAAGCAGAATGCGTTGAGAGGTCGAAGTAAGATAATAGACCTGTTTCTGAGATCCACGATAGCTGAAGTAGATAAGCTGTGGATAGTTTCTGAATATATCCGTAAGTACTGGATGTACTACAACCGAAAAAATAAAATTGTGTTGTTAAGAAGGAACTAATTTCTGAAGAGTTTACTGGTGATCAGCTGGCCCATGTCTGATCTTGGAATTCCTGACGATTGCGACACTTCAAAATGTACTGTAGGTATCACGCGCACGTAGTACATTTGCCGGGCTAATTAAGACGAGCTGTCGGCGCCGCGTAGTTTCTACGGGCAGTCACTTGAATGTGGAAGACAATTATCGTTGTCAATAATAATGACGGGAGCTTATGAATATGATTAGACAATAACTTAAGAGGTAAACGTCTCGAGACGCCGAGACTCCTGGTTAAAAATAGTCGAAGTGCCAGGAAGTAGGTATTTGCTAGGCTGCACTGAGCTTAGCTGCTCCCTTGTTCGCTTGAAAGATTTAGTGGTGCTTAAATAGCTCGTATTTTCTCGCCCGTATATTCACGCAAAATTACGCGAAAAGTATTGAAGTTTTCGAAAAATTGTACAAGGCCTTATTTTAAAATCTATCTTTAAGAAACAGATTTAATTAGGGGCAAATCGCCATATTCCTAATTGTAGTTTTAGGAAGACACCGTTTTATTCACTTTTTAGTTAACAGGGTCCTGTAATAAGTGTATTCTGCCGAAAATTCGTCGTTTTTTCTCGCAGTATTACATAAGTTTCTCTCTACTGCGTAAATGGTATCGAGAAAGTTAAAAGGATGGAATATATCCTGGTATTCACAATGGCTAATACAAGATTTCACCGATTTTATCCACATTTAAACAAACTTCTGGTTTTAGTACCTGAATTTACGACTGGATAATTTATTTTGTCAATCCCGCCATTGTAGAACTACCACAGAAAATTCTACGTCAGCAACCACACTCTCGTTCATACAAAATCAACAGCTTATATAAAAAAGGTGAAAATCGGAATACAAGAAGCTAAGATACTACATTGAACTGCTAGCTAGCGATCACTTAGCGAAATTTACCGAGTAATCCTGGAGACGCATTCAAAAGCATGAACGGCAAACGCCATCGTACACGCTAGAGACTGATCTCGCATATTCCGTCGTACACTCCTGAGGGGTTAATACCCTGGGGTGTTAAGATGATCGATACTGGTTACGATGATCATTTACCCTTAAGACCATACGAGCTGAACATCTACCAATTGAATAGCCCTGGAGATCGCTCGTAACACGACGCTAGCGACTCTGCGTTACTGTTTTTCTTAACGTGGCCTAAAATCATGGAGCTGAACCAGCAGCGTTCAGACTCGGAATGCCTAGGCGACATAGGCATATATTTTATGTTATCAGCTCACGAGGTACTCTGATGTCGGTTTCAACCTACACGTGCAGAGGTTTATTAACGAGAACTCTTTGCCAGGCCTCCATACTGCATGGTAAAAATTCACCCAGCGCTGTGGTCCTGTGTCTTGTTGGGATTCAGCATTACTGGACCATTTTTCTATGGATCATTAAGTACGAGTTACAAATAACATCAATTATGAGAAATAATATAAAATCAAAGTGAAATAAAATTGGCTGAATTAGTTATTATTCACGCAACTGCAACTAACATCTATGGATTATTACTCACAAATTTGTCTGTGAGTTATTAGTGACGCGCAGCTATCAAATAATTATTAGTTAACAGAATTTAGTTGCAAGAGTTCTTTTGATAGCTAATTGTTTTTAGATATTCTTCACGAATGTAAAGTTACTAATAACCAATAGTTCTTGGTTATTACTTATAAATACTTCTTGCCTAACATTGAGATCATAGCTATAGGTTATTGCCTTGTCTCCGAGCTGCAAAGGATACTCTTGGAACACTTGTCGAGCGTTTTCGTTGCCTCCCTGCGTAGAATTTGGCATTGCAATCTATCCACCCCGCAGGGCCAGCGCACCAAAGCAGAATGGCCATATGGTGCATTTCCACGCGGTAGGGGTGGAATATTAACCCGGGAGTGCCCGCAACAGGTAGACTCACGCCAGTGCTCGCAATGAATCTCTCAGATAGAGTTGCAACGTTTTGTGAATGCAAATGATCGGAAGGTCCATTTACTTAAATACATATTTTATTCAGTTTGTACTTGTCCCTCAATACAATTGTTAATGAATGTTACTCTGCAGAATTCTTGTCTGAATAGTAATGGTGAAAATATAGAAATTGACAAAGTATACGCAAAAATCATTAAACATCGTATTATCCTATTAAATAATATTAAATACAATTTCCTCAAAATTATTTGGAATGTTCTAGACAAATGTATATATAATTTTTGCACAAAAAAATTAGAAAGTCTCTCGTTTTGCAAGGTTCTATTTTTTTTCATTTTCCTACCGACGTCTTCTGCACATCTTTCTCATTGGTAAGAAATTGCGACAGTCGATTGTAGATAAGACAAATTATTACATTTTCTGAATGGACACTGGTCACAGACACTGCTGAAAATAATGCCATGATACGTACCGCTCATGCCATGAGATCACAATGCACAAGCGCCATTGCACCCAACGTACACGTGACAGATATCGCGCAGCGCAGCGATCAAGTTTAAACATAAAACTAAAAGCCCAGGAAATCTCGGAAAAGTAAAATGAAGGAATACAGGAAATATCAGGCGACTAATGCATCGCAATAATTCAGGAACATAATACTGCCGTGGCTTGGATCTCACAGATCTATTACGAGCACTCCCGAGTTAACGGTCGGTGTGGTCGTAAAGATACTAAATTTCTCAAAAATATTGTAATTTAATAGGGTAATATTACGAACACACTCCTCTCTTCACTCTCGTCGTGGACTAAAGAAAAATTTAGGATTCCATATAAAAAACTTAAGTTGTGACGGTATGTCTTAAATTAAAATAGCCATGATTTAATATTATGTTCCCTTCATATTATGTTCCTTGTCTATGTTCGTTCCAGGCCAAATCCACATTTCAATGTCTGCAAGTGTTCAGGAGATATTCAAAGGGAACATCTTAAAGTAACCACCCTGCATCATAACTTTATTTCACGGACTATGAAAGTTATTTTAAGTTTAGATACAATTGTAATATTTTTCTCATGAACGTGTTGTTGTCTGTCTTTTTGAAAAGAAGACAGTCGTTTATTGTAGTCGTTGGTCAATTCCAGAACATCTACGCTCTTTTTAGATCTTGCAAATAAGTTCAACCAAAAAGAGATTTGGAATTATTCTTCTTCTGCCTTTTACCAGCAATTGTTTATGCTAATAATTATATCACATATTTTTATGATTTACTGAAGGTACTGTATTGAAATTATAAAATGATTAATTGGTGTGTGCGAGTGATATATTAAACGGTAATAAAATTAATAATATGATATTCGGTATACCTAAACTAGAATTATATTAGAGGAAAAAAATATAACTGCTTTGAATTCCTAACATCAAAATAAAAATTTCTTAATTGCATAGAGTATTTTATTTAAAATTAGGAGAACAATTTTGTCTGAAAAACGTTTGGTGGTTGATACATCGAAGGTAAAGTATTTATCTTTAATATTTTCTTCCCATTTGCTGTTAAATGAAATGAGTTTAGACAGAACCCTCAAAACTGATATTGCATTTTATGCAATAAAACAAATATTCACACATATTACATATAGTTTATTAAATTAACTAATTAATATTCTCAGCAATGAAACAATTAATGTTTTTAAAAAGTGCTTAACAAATTGCGTTTTCGAGTGATTCGTGAATTCCACATGTCATATTCCTCTCCTTGGAATATTGTCATCGAAACATTGTTGCCTTTCAGAATTGATTGGAAATCTGCCTGCCATGTCAAATAATTTTATATTATGAGTTTAGATTATGAGTTTTGTTATGAGTGAGACGTCTACTGCTTATCAAATCTGAATGTCATGTGCGTTAACATTTCTCATTCATTACTGGTTTGATAGACACTGATTTCATTTGTTGGGAACTGTCACGTAAGAATTGTTCGACGCCAACCCAACCTTCTTTCTCGTATACGTACGTATATTCGAAGTAATATACGTTGTATAGAGAAAGTTGTAATGCTGTGCCAAAAACGATTTTTCGACAAAAACACGTATCATGAGGCCGTGATACAGAAAATGTCAATAAAACTTCTTCTAATGTGTATTAAATCACGCCCCTTTCAACGTTATGTAGACAGTTTTATAAATTGTAAGACCTTGATACCGAAAAAGTATTTCTTTTCAAAACATCCGTCCGTCTGTCCTTCTGCCTTTCGAAGATCTCGGAAACGAAGTTCAAGACAAAATGTAAAAAATAAACCAAGCTTATGTATTTCAATTTTAATTTTAATTAATGTGACGGTTTTCTCAATAAAATTTTGATTGTTTATAAATAATTAAAATATTTTTATTAATAAAAGTATGACAATAATTAAAATTGTAATAAACATAATAGCACGAGGTTCCGTAAGATGCATTACTTCACAACCTGCCGACCATTAACTCGACGCTTCAATGTTAAGACAGACTTGGATTCTTCCAATACCGGCAGTTCTTCATTAGAAGAAATTCTACGGAGTGGACGAAGCCACAACATGTGCCTGAAGATGGAGACGCAATGTTCTTCGAAACGTAGTTCAAGACAAAATGTCAAAAATAAACCAAGTTTATAAGTTATTTCTTCTTATTCTCTAGGACTTTTATCCAGCCGACAGCCGGTTACTCTTTTACGTCCCGATGGGATGCATATTCGACCATACACTAGACACCAACACACTTGCAGGCTTCTCTGATTTAGGGTCAGCAGAACGCGAGGCCCTCCGCGACAACACATGCATCAGAGCCAAGTAACAAACAACCATGTCCAAGGCGGGACTCGAATACACGACCCTCTGGACCGAATCGCTGAGTCTGACACGCTCTTAGCTTAGGTGTAATTTAAATTTTAAGTAAGGTGACTCTATTTCCAATAGAATTCTAATTGTTTAAAAATAATAGAAATGTTTTTATAAATAAAGGTAATGCATACTATCATTAAACTTCTATGTGAATTGGTTTAAAACCAATATTCACTGTGCACATACATTACATTTGAATTTGTTTAAGACAAGTACTTTTACTTTCTCGTATACATACGTATATACGGAGTAATATACGTAGTATAGAGAAAGTTATGCAATGCTGCGGAAAAACGATTTCGAGATTTCAACGGTGTTTTTTTAAATGTCCGTCCGTCCGTCCGTCTGTCTGTCTATCCGTCTGTCTGTGAATACTACTAGCGCCTAAACCACGCGTACGATCTTTTCGAAATTGAAGAAAACCCTGCCCATCTGGCTCTAGTTGAAGCTTTGAGATTTTGAAAAACATTCTTTAAAATTTGGGGGTACTTTACATAAAGCCCCACGGATATTTTCAAAATTTTCTCAAAATCTGCTCCAAATTTTTTCTTTAAATATCTTGTAAGAATAGGGTTAAATACACTTATAAAGTAGACGTAAGTCTCATTTTCACGGTTAACTGTGAATTTCCGAAACTTTCAAGAGTTTGAATTTTTTCGGTGTCTTCGGATTTTTCCTTCAAATGAGATTTGTTGTCTATAAATAGTTCTTTCATAAAGGTCATGTAGATTGTTTTGAATATTTTAGTAGTCTTCAAGCTTCGAGTGTTTGGAAGATTTGCAATTTTAAAAAATAACGAACAACAAGATTTTCTCAAAAACGGCTCCAAAATTCTTCTTATGTTTTGGTAGGGTTAGTGCAAAACAAACTCTATACGTTGACCTTAACACCATATTGCTCTATTCTTTCATTTTTTCCAAAAATTACAAATATGTAAGTTTTTTTGACTTATCTCTCACGTCGATAATATTTACACTAGAGACTATTTGTCCACTTTATCGTATTTATGAGTACAAGTGCTTTAAATATTGTCAAATAACGTTTCTGGAAAACTCAACAGGTTTCTGTCAAAATTAGATCTAAATTATGCATTTGAAAAATTGCCCCAACTTTCTTTCAAATGTTTGCAATGAATAGTACTAACTGCACTGTTTATTATGACGTAAAGTTCACTTGAGTGTGTTCATTTATTTTTTCAAAAATTACACAAATATAATTTTTTGAAATATCGCTAACGCCATTAATATGCACATCTCCATCGATTTGTATAGATTATTGCATTTTTAGTGGAAGTACTTCAAATATTTTTAAATGAGGTTTTTCGAAAACAGTAGATTCCTGTGAAAAAGAGCTTCAAATTTCGCATTTAAAGTCATGCTTATCGCTATTTTCTTTAAAGCAGCTGCAATTTTTTCAATGAAAATTTCTATTTAGGTTGATGTTGTAGCATTCTTTAATATTCTTAAATTAATATTTGGGTTCTACTACTTGGAAAGGAAAAAGTTGAGGAAATTTCAAAAAAAAAAAATTCTATGGACAGCAATAGATGGAAGCAGGTAAGGAGGGACAAGACTACAGTACCAGTCCTCACCAAGGAAATTAGAAAACGACTACAAAAATCTGTGCCATTCTGTAGCACCTCTGGTTCAATTTGGTTACCAAAATTTGTTGTTTCATCATCTTAGGGCCTGTTGCATAAACGTTTGATATGGAATCCATAAGCTTATTGGTTCTATAAAATAGTCTATAGCGGGGAAAAATGTGTCTGGAACAACCAATAAGACTTGTGGAACCTATAAAGTTTTCTATATTTTATAGGTCCTAAAACGGTTCTAAAAATCCTTGTAGATTCTACAAAAAAGCACCTTGGTGGCTCTGCGCACTGCTGCAAACAGCAGTTTATTACTGTTTGAGGATATTGTGGGTTCTTTCCGAATGTATGTTGTATAGTGTTGTGGTTTCGTGGATTTTTGCGAGTTTTATTTGGTGTGTAGTGTGCGTTTTAAGCGTATTTTTGTGTATTGAATATCAATGAATGCTACAGTCACACATTTATTCTGCATGTCACATTGTGACAAGAAGGATCAAATTTGGTTACGATATGTTAGTTTTCGCTATAGTATTTTCTCATTTTTCTTTATTGAATTATTTCTCTCGTAGCACCAATATCAATGAACTTGAAAATTTTATTTCATGATGCTAACAAGCTTTCTTAAACCACAAAGGATTGTATCCACTTCTTACGTGTGGCATCCAACCTCTTTTGATGAGAGACACATTTGTTCATGATACAATATGGCCAGATTGTATCATGCACTGGTGAATAAATGAGCGCAATGAGTGAAAGCAATAGTTTTTCAATTATGCAATAATTCAAAGATTCATAATAGAATAGTTCAGCCAACACAACACTTTGTAGAATCATCAGGGAATCAAATTTGCAGTCATAATGCTAAAATTCCGTGTGTCGAAAGAATAATTTTCATTTGTGAAAAGATTTCTTTCCAATAGATAAATTAAAATTACAGAAGTTAATGATGAACTAACGAAGAAAAATTTTCCTTGTAAGAGCTAGTATTAATATCGATATTACAAATATAATTTGAATAATTTAAATTATTATACTTGAATTATAAAACTCGTCTGGAATTAATATCTTTTCGCCTACCTATATTTAGCAAAATACATCCTTAACTTTTAGGCTCTACTTCCATGAATGTGTACTATTTATTTGTTTAAATAGCATATTACATACTTCTTCTTATTCAAAGATATTTCAAAAGTATGTTATAATTCATTATTATTAATAAATAATCTGCATAAATTAATATTTGAAATTAAGAATGGAGGGTAAATCAATTTATTTAAACTCAAATACACAATGGCTAATATAAAGAATTAATTATATATAATATAAAAGAATTATATTTAAAAACTAAAATGAATGAATATGATGAAATAAAACCAAATTTCTTCTGAGAACATACAGAAAAACACAACCAAACACATCTCTCCGGAGTACAGCACACGCTAAGAACGTGCAAACCACAGAATAAGAAGAATTCAATTATCAACTGTGTCGGTATTTAGTGGGTGCATCTCGAGTCTTAGATCTGGGTCTAAGTCTCGGGTCTCGGTATTTTGGATGGATTGGTCTGAAATCTATAGTTATAGATTCCATATATTTGCTTCATGTAACACAGCACGGCTGGCCTGTGGAAACAATAAATTTTATTGAACCCATTGGTAAGGAACCCATACGGAAAGCTTTATGTAACCGGCTGTGGCCCTTAGTCTTCAAAACCTCAACACGTTCCAAAAAACTGTTCTTTCTCAGAAAATCCAAATGTCCTTACTCCTCCGTTAGCATTTTTAGAGAAAAGGCTTCGCCCTCAAGAGCGCTCTTCTCTTGTTGAATAGCGTGCGCCGTAATGTTTCCTTGGGAATAAAAACACAGGAAGTGCGAGAGCCCCTCCCTTGCGGCGATGTGTTTCCGGGGTGGATGGCGTTGCTGCGACACCTCCTCCGCCTCTTCACGTTAAAGAAGATAGATCTCTGGCTCCACACGGGAGAACTCGGATTTAGGGTGTAGACCCGGATCCCGCACTGCAACTTCTATCTTCGTTCCGCGGCGGCTCACCTGAGTTTTGTCACGGTCGTTCGCGCGAACTGCGTGTTTTTTTATCGAGTAATATGTTTCTGGATATATCTCGATTTCTTTTCCAACAAGCCTTCTGTGAATCTGCAGTCTCAAGATTTCGCGGGTGGGAAAAGGCATGTTCAGTCATCGAGATAGAAAAATACAAAAGATATGTTTTACAATTTTTGTCACAGAAGTGGGTATGCAAAATGATTTCTTTTGTCCTGCTAGAGATTAAACATATTGATGTGCGGTACGTTTTGCACTTTCGGCCTTTTTACTTTTTCGTATACATACTATAAACTGAATAATATACGTAGTACAGAGAAAGTTATGTAATGCTGCGGAAAATAGATTTCAGATTTCAACGGAAATACACGTTTTGGGGTTCTCTGTTACCGACAAAGTGTTTTTTTCAAAACGTCCGTCCGTTTGTCCGTCCGTCTGTGAACACTACTAGCGCCTAAACCATGCGTACGATTTTTTCCAAACTCAAGAAGCCCCTATCCATACGATTCTAGTTAAAGCTTTGAAATTTTGAAATTTTGAAAATATTCTTTAAAGTTTTGGAGGTACCTTTCACGAAGCCCCAAAAAATTTTCAAAATTTTCTCAAAAAGGTTCATGATTTTTTCTTTACTCTATTCTTGTAAGAATAGAGTAAAATACACTTATAAAGGTGGCATAGGTTCGATTTTCACGATTAACTCTACATTTTTGAAAATTGCAGCAGTTTAAATTTCTTTCGGCGTCCCCCTACAACTACAAAGTTGATGACGAATTTTCTTTCAAATGAAATTTGTTGTCCGTAAATAGTTCGTTCATTAGGTCATGTAATTTCTTTTGGAAATTACAGTTGTTTATGTGCAATAGTGCGTTTAATATTTGCAATTTAAACAAAAAATAACATGAACAAGATTTTTTCAAAAATGCTCGAAACTTTTTCTTTAAATGTTTGGTAGTGTTAGTGCCATACGAACCCTATACGATGACATAAACGCCATATGGCTCTATTTTTTTGTTTTTACAAAAATTTTAAAAAATGTATTTTTTTGACTTCTCTCTCACGTCGGTAATATTTACATTGGAGGCGATTTCTTTAAGTTGTTGTATTTATGTGTACATGTACTTTAAATAATGTCAAATAAAGTTTCTCGAAAACTCCACAGTTTTCTGTTAACATGAGCTCAGAGTTTCGAATTTTCAGAAACACTCAAACGCCATTTTCTCAAAAATGCTCCAATTTTTTCTTCAAACTTTTACAACGGATATTGGTAATGACACTGTTTAACATGGCGTAAATGGTCGCTTTAACAGGACACTGTTTAACATGATGTCCATGGGTCATGTCCAATGGGTGTTTTCAAAAATGAAACAAATCTAATTTTTTTGAAATATCACTCACGCCGTTAATATGCACATTTCTATTGATTTGTATTTTTGAGTGGATTATTGCATTTTTGAGTGGAAGTTCAAATTACTTTAAATGAAGTTTTTCGAAAACGCAATAGATTCCTGTGAAAAAGAGCTTCAAATTTTGCGTATATAGTAACGCTTAATGCCATTTTGTTAAAAACGGCTTCAATTTTTCCAATGAAAAATACTATTTAGGACAATCATTTACTATTCTTTAATATTTTTGAAGTAGTATTTCGCTTGTACAATTAGGAAAGCAAAAAAGTTGAGAAAATGTTTAAAAAATGTACTTTGGGCGACGTTAGATGGCAGCTGGCTAGAGAATGCAGCAAGACCTTAAAGTCAGACTACATCAAGGAAATTTTTAAAAAAATTCTACGAGAAAATCTGTGCCATTCTGTAGCACATTTAGTTTTCTATTTTAGATGCCGCTTACTCTTTCTCTCCAAGCCATTCATCTTTCTAACTAAACATGACGCAAATGCATTTTTATTTACTTGATTTACATGTAGTTGGGACTCGTAGTCTTTTACCGGGAGATGGCTCACAGCATCAATTAATGTTACTGCAGTCCCTCTGACCGGGAGGTCCTATGTTTGTGTTCGGCCGGTGGCAAGAATTTCGACACAAGCTTGTCAGTTGGGTCGAATTCAGTCACTATCTGGAGGATAGTTCTATCGGCCGGCTGCTCTGATCGGCAGTTTTACGTGGTTTCACCTATCAACACCAGGCAAATGCCGGAGCAGTTCCCTTTCAAACGGGCCACGGACCGCGCTCAATCGTTCCTTCCTCTTCATTGTCCTATCCTCTCCCGTTACGTACACTTACACTAGCATACACTGCACTACCATATTTGCTGGGAGACCGGTCGGGAGCTTAGAGCTTGTCCCGGCTGGGGCGGTGCCTCTCTGGTAGGAGATACCTGGTTGGGGAGACCTTGCTAGCCAACGGTAGTTCGGTGCCGGGTCTCGCCATCCAGCGGGAGTAGACCGCCGCCACCTCCCGAGCAAAAACATGAACTACACTTACGGGACTGATGACCCTAGTAGTTGACGCGCCCGGAATCACTGACAGTCAAAGAACCATCGCAGTCTTGTCATTAGTGTGTTCAAGGTCTTTCTCCTCCTTTCTTTTATTTGTCCTCGTCCTTACTCCCCTCTCTCTCTCTCTCTCTCTCTCTCTCTCTCTCTCTCTCTCTCTCATTAACACTCTCACTTACACTCACACTCACACAGGCGCACACACATATCTTCACATCCATAATCACTCAAGTGTAGATTACATACGTAGTACGTTCTCATACACAATACTTTTGTATTCACTGCTCTGCATTAAGTTTATGGCCGTTAATTTTGATGTCTGTTTTGTGTTTGATGATTTTTGATTTCATTAAGAGTCAATCTCGAAAAATTTCCTGAAAAGGTTTCATTATTTTTTTCACATTGAACAAAATGAGAATCATCCCACTCAAATTCATTAAAACGCATGTAAACCCATAAAATGTCCATTACACAAATTTGAAACCCATATTTGAGCGCATATACACACTAGATTAGAGATACAAATTAACATAAATGCAAAATACAAAAAATATACATTCAACCTCGGGTTAACACAAAATTCTAAACAAATGAACTCTGAACGTCTGTCTGTGATTTCAAAATAACTGCCTTTATATTCTCATATAGTTACTAACGTAACAAAATTGTAGTTTGTTATAATTTTTATGTGTTTATTCGAGGTAATATCAGGAATAACTAAATCGAATTTAATTTTTTATTCAACCCAAAGCATAGTGTTTTGTCGCGAATTATTTTCATTATTGTTTTGTAATGAAACATGCCCACCAACTGCTACAATTATTGGGCGATTCGTCGTAACCCGTTTCCGAATTTCTAATAACATGGGTGTCAGGAAAAAGGTTACGATAATATTTTAACTATTATTACTCTGATAAAAACTAAATATTATCCCGCTAGCTGGGTCGATGGGTCACGTCAGAAATAATCGCTATTATCTATTGATAACCGATTACCCGATCTGCCATCTATACAGAATGGCGAGGAATCTGAAAACAGAGATTATTTTATCTAGCTACTTATTAGCTTGAATTGGCCAATGAAAATCATTTATCGTTCTTTCAAAGAGAAACTTAATGTTTATTTCCTATCAAAATTCAGCAAATTAAAATGTAAAAAATTATATTGAGAAACTCTCTTTAGTCATGATCTGGTTCGAACCTTGTACGGCGATTCTGGTCTTTGCGTGCTCTTGATTGATGATACCTCGAAGAAACGCCTTCCCTTCTTCTTGAGGCTCCAAAGTCCCGAAGTCCAATTACCACGAATCCTCTTCTCTTCTTTAAAAACGAACACCGCCGATTCACCGCTTCGCACCACTCAAATGTTTGTTCCAGCTCCACTATATTATGTCTGATGCCCGCTCTCTCCATATAAATATCCAGCGCCTTTATGATTACACAGCAAAAATTTCTCAGTTCTATCTTCCGTTTATAGCAAGAAAATATGCAAAGTCCGGTATCGTTCGTGAACCGCACACATTTATAAGTTCAAGAGTGATTAGAGTTCACTCGCGAAAAATTTCCAAGTCTTATTTTGATGCACAGCAAAATATTCAGAACTCGACACGTTCCACAAATCTTATAAAGTATTTCAAGTTCACTTCTGGTTCTGCCACGAAAATATTCAGAGTCCGAATATGTCCCTCAAGTCCGATTCTTGCTCTACCACACGAAAATATTTCAAAGTCTGAACACGTACTGTATACCCCCGAAATTCTTACAAGTCCTAACATGCACAAATTAATCTATTCGCGAGCGAACTGCTCACCGTCACGACATGCGACCGAATGAATTTTATCGTCCCTTTAAAACCCACAATGCCTCGCCTTTTGACAAAATGCCCAAACTTCCGTTTTTATAACCAGTCGACGCTTCTTCAACCAATCCACAAATCTCTTATATTTCCTCCTACTCACGCTGCCACCTCCACGGTCAGATGAATGTTTGTTTATCCTGACAACAACCACGACGTCGTTACTAAGGCGCCATATTGCTTATTATTTGCCCTAACCATTTCGCCCATTTACGACAAATATTCTGTAATAAAACATGTCCCCATATTGGTATGTCACAGTAATATGTAAAGAATTATATGAAAATTATTTTTTTACATACATCTACAGTTTTTTTCGACATAATAACATTTTATAAATACAATTTTCGAAACAAAGTTTCTGTTTAGGTGGGATTGTGTAAAAATGACCTTCATCTCTTAAAAACAAAAGTGTTTTCAAATGTCCGCAAAACATTAAACGGTATGTAAATCTACCAAAGTACTTAAAATGTTTTTAAAAGCTCATAAAATTGTTTCCTATGTGAATTTTCATTCATTTTGCTAGCGCAATTAGGCTTTAAAAATTCAAAAACCAAATTGTTTCGGAAATTTCCGGGGAGTGTATACCGCCAACAGTGGTGTTGCAACGATCATCTTAGACAAAAATATGGAAAGACTGGTCAGGGAGTGTCATGGAAGAGTAAGTATACACTCTAGGTAGAAATCAATTCTTTACTGTCTAATAGGTGATGGTGATTAAGGTTCTTTACATCGACCGCGGTGAAATACCCCCAAAAATACTTTAAATAAAAGCAAAATCTCTGTTCTTCAAAACGATAAGAAGAAAGATGACCCTTACGGCCTAATTTCTGAATAAAAGAAGTTTAAATTAGTACAGGCTCTTATTGGAAATCTTTCGAGGAAGTATGTTTTTTTTAAGTTATTGAAGACGTTATGCGGTGAAAGTAAACTCCCTCTCTTCTCCCTCTCCCTCTTTGTCCTTATCCCTCTCTCAATTTACCCTTCTCTCTCTTTATCCCTCTCCTTCCCTCTCTCTCTCCCTCTCTCTATTTACCCTTCTCTCTCTTTATCCCTCTCCCTCTTTTACCCTTCTCTCTTTAATTCTCCTCTCTCTCCCCCCTTCCCTCTATCTCTTTATCACTGTCTCTGTCTCTAGGGTGAGGACGGCGGCGCCTGATTACTTGTGAGGGAGACGATCCAGCAAAAATTCGAGTTCTTGGGCGTACAACATGTAAAGGTGAATTAGAGTATTAAACCGAAATATTATAATAAAGGGATTCTTTATAAGTGAGCAAAACTAACAATAGAAATTCAAAATATATCATGCGGTATGCGAAATTGTGGCCACCTTCAATAATGTGTCAAAGTTTAATAGTAATTAGAATAAACTTGGTTATTTGTAATAAAAAAAAATTTAAAAAAAATAAAAAACAAGTCTCACGTAGTAGTCAACGTGTCTGCTCTCTCGTACTCTTGGAACGCTCTAGGCTACAGTAAACCACAGCCAGCGTTAAAGTGGTGTTAGCCACAACCAGTGTTATACAATCTCTCTGAGAGATATTCATTTTATGAGTTTTATGGCGGTTTGAAAGGTACGAAGTGACTGTTGCGCTGTCAGCAGTGACTATGGTGTGCGGTCACCAGTTGACTCGAAGCATCACAGTACTTATATGTAATTGGATGTACATTAATTGCTGTATGCTTATTTACTGCTACACCACCTACAAAATCATGAGTTAAGTTTATAATATCACACGGATAGGTTGTTGCCGAATTTCCTGTGGTGTGGTAGGTAAACAATTGTGGTGAGAGAGACCACACCGTACGAGGGTGGCTGCGTAGAACTGTGAGCGTACTGCTGCGCCCGGGGTCCAGGGCACGAGATGCGCAGGCTATTTTGGGCACTACCAAACTCGACTGTCAAGCCTTGTCCGGACTATTTTCCATTGAGAAGTGCCCAGTGAAAGGTTTTTCGATTTGCCCACGGGGAGAACCCAAGTGGATTGAAGTAAGGGCAGGTCACGAATGTAAATAGCACATAGGACCTCTACAAGCTTTGTATTGGTACAAAAATGAACCACTGCTTCAAAATGTTTAATGACCCAATATCGTTAAAATAAAAGGTATTGATAAGATATTCAATTATCTTACACTTTCAACAGAAATGTTTTCTATTGAAATGATCTCATTAGATTTAAAGACAGTTATTTATCAACATTCATTTTATTTTCACTTGCTTTAAAAATATAATTTTAATAAAATCAATATATTTTTGGACGGTTACAACCAACAAACAATTCAACACCGATTCCTCATGGCGTCGATAAGTTAACATCTACTATGTAGTTGTTGAGCGTAACTTGAACACGCCAAGTTTTTGAATTCTCTGTCAGAACGAACATTGGCGAATAAGCTTGTCTCTCGACGGCAACGTTACGGGCGCTAAATAACTCGTCATAATTGTGCGTTTCATTAACTTGTAATTCTAATAGACATTTGTAGTTTATTTTTTACATTAAAAGTATCTCACTGCTCTTTCTGTACGAAAAAGAACCCAAGCTCAGATTGGAAATGTAAATGAAATGCGCCTTGAATATAATTAACTATAGAATAAAAATGTCGATAATCCATTCATTTATATTATTAAAAGAAAAGCTGTTAAATGTGATATTTAACTGCTCATAGCTGCTGGTTGCATATCCGGATGAAACACAACATTTATAATGATTATTATTTTTGAAATATAATTAGTGATCCGGTTTCATTGTTTCACGTCAAGGCGAATTGCATTAGAAGGAAGAATGTTTTAATTGAATACTAGTGGACCCGGAAAATGCTTCGCATTCGAATCTCGTTATTCTTCTTCACACCCTACTAGCCACGTGTTTGTTAATCACATTTTAGCTACGCTCTGCAAAAAATGTAATAGATGAAAAAGTTTCTCGCGAGAATGAGTTTGTTCTGTGTCCTGGTTTGGATATGCCTATCAAGTATTCTATTGTTAAAACATTCTCTCTCAAGTTTGGGTATGCTTTCGCTATGACATTGTCTTGGAGGAATTGGATATACATATCCGAGATAACATTCAAATAATAATTCCGGTCAATACTTCAGAATCGCAGAGAGAGAATATGCAGGGAAGAAGCGTTTATTAGTTAAGGGTGCGGTGAGTTGCGTTGAGCTTATGTTCAGGGGCAATTGGGTCAGCATGAACGCATAAAATCAGCAACAACATATTCATTTTGCGTCTATGTGAGACAGCCATACTCATATTCCCATTGGACTGAGCCTATATTCTTCGCATGTGCAAGCGATAAGTTGATAAATTTTTATCGCAATCAGATGAACGTTTCGACAGCACATAAAATACGAACAGACGTTGATTTTTATATATTAGACTTACAATGCTATTGGACAGTTAGGCCGGCAGCAGATGACGAACAAGGGAGAAGCGCGTAGCGAACGAGGACTCACCGAGCACGATCCACATTACGATGGCGTTGCCTCCGATGGCCACGACGAGCATGAGGGCGAACAGGGTGGTCCAGGCCAGCTGCTGCCACCAGGCCATGAGCGGGTGCGGTCGGCCGCGCCGCCCGCTGCCGCCCCCGGCGGAGGTCGCGCCCGCGGCGGTGGCGGCTGCGGTTGCGGGCGGCGCCGAGGTGGACCAGGGCGGCGGGGGCGGCGCGGCGGAGGCGGGGGTGGAAGCGCAGAGGCCGGAGGTTGCCGCCTCGGGCCAGCCGCCCGCCTCCGCCGCCGCCGCCGCTGCGGCCGTGGTGGCGTTGAGCGCGCACTCGTGCAGCAGGGGCAACAGCGGCAGCAGCAGCGTGCTGTTGGCGGCGTCCGGCGCCTCGCTCAGCGCCGCCGCCTCCTCCGGCGACAGCATCTGCGCGCCAACACGAGCTCACGTTCAACACTGCTCTAAGCGCCACTTCACACATCGCCACCGCAGCGCGCTTCCTAACGTTGTGGCTGGTGTACTTTTTATTTATTTAACGTGGCGCCTCAAGGTTACGAGCTGGAAGGAGAGTGTACATTGTCATCCAATCGGTCGCTCCAACCCAAAAATGTAAATCGTAACAAAGCTCCCAACTGGATGACAGTGTCCCCCTCTTCGTTCTGCTCGTGGCCTTGAGTGTCACATTATATAAATCGGAGAATGGAGCATTGGTTTAAAGGCTTCCAAAGACCGGCGCGGTAGATCCGCAGCGGGTGCGGTGAAAAGTTCCGAGCTAGACGCGGCCGCGGAATTCGCGGGACCGTTCACACCGGAACGTCAATTATAAGTCAGCGTTTGGTGACGGTTGTCAAGGTCGCTCGACTCAGAGGGGAGCGATGACCCCCGAACGCGGGCGGACTTTCGGACTCGCAGGTGGAAACTCGAGCTGCAGCAGAAGAAACGCGTCTGACTGCGTTACAAATTTCGCCGCCGATTAAACGCTGCCAATCCCTAGCCACGCTCGCCTGCTGCGCAGGTCTGAACGTCCTCATAGGGCAACACGTGACGCAAAACTTCCGCTGCGGCCAATACGCGTAGGCTGCGGATCTTCCGCGTCGGTCTGTGGGAGCCTTTAAGTAGGCGCGCGATCAATACTTACGTAAATGGGCGCGCGGCGTATAGAATAAGACAGTTCATTTGCCTTATGTAGAGCAAATAAAATGTAAATAAATACTTTAAAATAACATACACTAAAATATTTTATTCCATTTTCTCATTAAACATTTTTTTAAACAAAGTAAACAAAAATGTAGGCAAAAACAGTTGATACATTTACTAGATTCCAGCCTGCCAGAAAGTCTCTTTTGCATGATGGGCTTATTCGTGTACAAAATTGTATCATTTAAAATGTCTATGAAATTAATGAATGCAGGGAGTTCGTCTTTCACGTTATTAACCACTTTTGTGTATGCGGCAAGAATAATTTTCTTCAAAATATTTTTTCTGTTCTAGAAAATTTGCTTTTCATAGGCGTGTTTTTCCACTTTTTAAGTTTCTTGAAATCGTTTCTTACGGCACGATCTATTGTGTTTGAAAATAAATTTTAAATTACATAAGTAGGCGCCCGGCTTATAGAGTCCGCCAGATGCTCGGGAAAAGAAAAAGAGCTCACAAACAGCTTACGCAACACACACACACAAAAAAAAATACATAGTGACTCACAACCGGCAGACCAACAACTGGCGGTAGGGTATTAGGTGTCGGAAGTTCCGACTTATCGGAATTATAGGAAAGATAAGCTCAGTAATGGAGAGTGGCGTACTCTGTACGCCGCGCGCTCCCTTAAGGGTTAAACACTGCACTGGTAAGGCCCCAAGCGCCCCTTCACACGTCGCCACCGTAGCGCGCTTCCGAACGTGGCGGCTGGCAGCAGAGCTTTGGTTTACATAGAGATCTTTCCACGTGCAGCGGGTTCGAGCTGCTGTGGCTATTCGGCGGCGTACCCTCGCCACTAGCAGCGCGGGAGGGCGTACGCACCACCACCAGCAGAACTAAGCTTTAAATGCTGGTCTTCCACCGCGCCACCAGTCGCGGCGTTTTTCCTGGTTCATCCGTTTTGTTCGTCACCGACGGGTCGGCGAACCCTACCCCCGCCGAACCCTCCCCCTTTCATGGCGTGCGGTGGTGCGGTGTTGGCGTGCGATAGCGACGTGAGATGGGCCCTGCGTATTATCGGAAGCGCATGGCAGTGGTGACTTTTGAAGAGGCCCTTAGGTTTATTTTATTCTGCATTTTCATATTGACTTAACGCAACCAATCCCAGTAATGAAAAGCCACACTTAACGGCCGGCGTTCGTTAAGGATTTAACAAGCCACCGCCCGTTAAAACAATAGAAACAAATGAGACACAGGTCAAAAAGGCATAAGCATATGAGAACTCTTGAAGGGTTTCTTACAAAAACCGAACTTGTCCAAATTAGAGATTTTTCATGAGGCACCGAACACTTCATAGCGTAAACGTTCATAGTAATAAATTTATGATTTTCCCCCGCTCTTTCTGTCAATGTGTTTGGCACTTACTGAAAGGGAATGTCCCAGCATATAACGCTAGTCGTAGGGAATAAATTTGTGAAATATCTGAAAATATGGAATTTTAGACTTGGTTCTTGTAAGAAACCCCTCATGTATTCGAAGAAATTGAAATTCTTCTTTACGTGAAAGCGTTCCCAACGGATCATCTGAAATAGGGAACGAGACGTCGGCGCCGGGTAGAGTCAGGCAGAGAGTGGGGAAGGGACGCCACGTTCGGCGGTGGAAAAGGTGAGTGCGGAGACGGCAGGGAGGAAATCGGAAAGCATCAATGGTAAAATTGCAACTGGAGCGAGTGAAACTTCAGTAGGTCGGTCACGAAGTGATACACTAGGTATGGAGTAAAGGAAAATCTACAAATTATGTGAAAACGAGAGTCAGTGCAGAGAGATATATTAGGCGATATGTGGTCGTATGAAATGAAAGCTAATAAGATGTACGTTGTGCGACGCAGATGCGAAACAATATCTGGACTATATCCACAAACCGAAGATCCGTTGAGTGAGGAACTATTTCGTGATCAATATCCAGCAGGCCTAGGTGAACGGTGACCTAGCAACATAGTGAGCCACCAACTAATGCACGGGGCGTGAACAATTGGAGTGAGAATACATAGTGCGTTGTCAACGCCAAACAATCCATGGGGTCGAAGAGAGGAATGAACAGTGCGCGCAGCGAGGCGAGTGTCAGTGCAGCAGCCAGTGTCGAGGTCACAGCGGCTGGTTCCCACCACCGGCGGCGGTGGCGGCGGCAGCGGCGGCATGAGGCGGCAGTGAGAAGCTTTGTCAAATCGTAAGACCGCTTTCGAGCGAACTTTATTTACCGATACAGTTGGGTTCAGGCAATTATCAGAGAAGATGTTAGAATGTGAGAGGGGGGAATTGGCATGATATTCAACGATAGAGGTGGGAGACAAGCCCCAGAATGAACAATTATTGTGAGAGGGGGGAAGTAATAACTGTAGAAAAGAAAGTCCATGTAATTCATCTTTGTAAATAGTTCATGAAGTTAAGCTATTTTGTGCATGTAAGAGGTAACCTAAGCAGAAAAGGGAGCTCCCAAAACAATGTCAAGTATTCTTAAGTAGTAACAGGCTGTAACCATGTATGAGAATTTTTACTTATAGTAGCTGTAATTTTAATATTTCAATTTGCGTTAATGACTAATTAATGTTCATTTCCTTTGTTGGAATTTTGCTTGGTTGAAATAAATCTTATTAAAGTGTTACTGTTTTGTAATGTGTTTTTTTTTCATGTTTGTGCAATCCCATTTGAACCCATTAACGAGAAAGAACACCTGTCCCTCTTTTAATCAAATATTTGTTGTAGTGAACCAATATCTGGTCCATCACTATATATATATATATATATATATATATATATATATATATATATATACACATATACATATATAAATTAAACTGATTGTATCTGATTGCAAAATATCTGCAATTTCGTAAATTCATGCGACTATTTTCACGATTCGTTCATCACTCGTTCAAGAGTTTATAAAATGTGTGTCTGTCTCTCTTAGTTCATCTTCGGAATGCTCTACTATGGTAAATAAAGGCCGGATTCCCGTGTAACTGCATCTTTCCCTTGCTAACTTGAAATTGGACAAAACCTTGACGGAAATTTGAATCATGAAACGGACGTTATTTAAGTACTAGATTTATTTTTTTGTTCGAAATTGCACGTTTTGGGAGTTACTGCACAATTTTGCACGTTTTAGGTAATGTTGCCTGAAATTCGCACATTTTGAGATTTCACTGGACGAATTTGCAAGTTTCATTGTTTTATTGAATGAAATTTAATTTTTATATTATCAACTTGTTTTAATTTTTCTTTTTTGAAAGTTTCACGTTTGTATGACAAAACACAGCAGTGCATGCGGGTCGTCTATGAATCCTCAGTGCCGTTAAATATGTATCAGTTCTGCATTTTGTTGCCCTATGAACTGTGCGTTTATATATTTCATGATGCATATTGTCTAATTACAATTTCTGAGTTATTGAAGCAGAGATATAGGGTTTTACCAGGAACTAGGTCCGCGGTCGTTGCTTGCAGTTGCTCAGCCAATGCTAATGTCATGGGAGGCCAATCGGATCCTGTATGTTTTGTCACTCTGCGCTGAAGTTACTAATATGAGACTGCATGCATGAGTCACATTTAGCCTTATGTCCGCGTGGAAAGCTTAGTGGCAAGCTCACTGCGTTTCAAATTCATTGAATTTCTCGGAATAGGCGTTGCCGTCCGAGATACGAGAGAGAATGAAGGCAGTTTTTGCATGAAGGCAGAGAATGAAGGCAGGTTTATAGTTGCGTGCACATGTACGACTGAGGCACGGCACTCCAGTTTAAATGTAGAACGACGTTTTCCTATGTGGAACATATATTAGTTGAAAGAAGATATAATATCTAAGAAAATAATTTAGAAATATACATAATTGTAAATTGCAATGAAAACAATTAAGGACATTTCTTCTGTAAATTATTTTCTATTTATGAAGGTATATTTGTATTTTTCAATTTCCCTATTTTTATACTAATTTAATTTTGTGTGCGAATAATATATAAAGTCAAATATGGTTTGTTTAAACAGTATTTACAAACCCAATTCTAATAAAAACATTAAAATCACATTTCATTCGCTTTAAATATCACATTCAAAATATAAAATAAGTTCATAAGTGTATTAACTGGAGTTTTTT
The DNA here is from genome assembly GCA_011170035.1 of Teleogryllus occipitalis. Taxonomy (NCBI): domain Eukaryota; kingdom Metazoa; phylum Arthropoda; class Insecta; order Orthoptera; family Gryllidae; genus Teleogryllus; species Teleogryllus occipitalis. The sequence continues at coordinate 59,330 of BLKR01009743.1, forward strand.
GACTACATAACACCGATTTGCAAAGTTTTGAGCTTTTTATTGTATATTTTTGCACATTTTGTTGTTTTTCCTACGTGTTTTGTACGTTTTGGTGTTGTTACTGCATGTTTCAGGAGTTTTACTGCACGAAAATCTGGTCTTTAATGATAACTAAGGGGATTTTATTGAAACTTTGAACATTTTGTCGGGCTTAGAATAATTTTTTATCATTATCTTGTATTAAGAGTAGTTTTTTATATAAATCTACATGTGTATTTATATCGTAATAAAATACTGACACTTGACCTTGAAAACAAGATCAAGGTCACTCTTAACATATTGCAATCGATTGGTGTTTTCGCGCGCAGCTAAGATCTTTAGTCCCGTAAGTTTAGTTCATTTTTAGGGGAGGTGGGAGAGACTTCGTTCCTCAGGATAACGAGATCCGGCGCCGACCTACATGTCGATTTGGGGGTTTTCTTCAACCAGGTGTCTCCCAACATCGAGGCACTGCTACTTACGCAGGAGACCCTAGTCCCTTTGGTGACTTTAGGTGGCAGCCGGGAAGGGAGTGTGGCAAAATCGAATGGTTAGCTCCGTTAGCGGGTTCGATGGTATAAAGGTTAGCGTACCGGATTGTTGTACCCAAGTTTGCAGGTTCAAACCCGATGGAAACCGTGGATGTGTAAGGGCGAAAAATTCTTCGTACGCTTTCCTTCGGCGGGGAAGTAAAACCGGCTGTCCGATGTTAGTAGATTTACTGCATGTAAATGATCCTCAAGCCTAAAAGAAGCCTCTGAGATAAATTCAAGTCGCCTGTTTGGTCGCGTCAGATATTAGCGCTAGATGGTGAAAGGAGCGTAGCGAAATTTGCATGGTCAGATGGAAGAGCGGGCCTGATGACCCGAGTGTCGCCACGTAAAATAAGCCATTAACTAAAGAAAGGGGTACAAACTATTACGAGAAATGATGCGTCATTTAGTAGAAAGTATGTGTCATTAGTGTGAGCTGAGCTAATATTACTCCCCATGAACGATGTTTTTATGTACTATAACCCATTCTACAACCTATCTTGTGCGAAGGTAGTACAACGGAGGAATACAGCTCTCACCATTGCACGGTTGTGCCAGACTAGCGTGAATACTTAAGTATTTGTTACGTGCATACATTCACGCATATTTACATAGTTACCAAATGTTAATGTGATACCCAACATTTACCCTATTTTATTCTGTCTGTGAATAGTGTTTTCTCATGCTAAAGGGTACATCCCTGATTTGGAGGAAAATGTAATGCTGATTCCATATATTACAACAAACGGTTTTTAATTCTCTACGTAGCAGAACTCCCTCTACGCTGCAGCACATTATTTTATATAGTTCCGTTCAAATGCAATTATTTAATCCATGAAATCAATATTTTAATATCGCCACTATTGTTTTCTTAGAATTAACATGAACAATCAAAGCCACAACATTCGTTGAAACCTTACTGGCCTTTCTCATTTTGTGAATTTTAGAATGAAATATATTGAAGGCTTCGTTGTATGTGCTGAATAGAGCTTTTAAGAATATTATGAAAATGAGAGCACAAAACAAAATGTAAGTTACAATTACTCTTTTCTAAGTATCCATTTTTGTAGTCAGTGTTTTGTGATTACAAGCACAAGTAAAATGCAAACAAGGATGAGCGTCAGGCTAAATGTGAGCTAGGCGACACGAGCCCGTTCCGATTAGCGGTGTTGCACAGACAGGGTAGTGCGTATGTCTGTCCTGGGGAGGGAGCCACGCGTTACAAGTATGTTCGTTGGTTGGTTGGTTGATTAGTGATTCCGGGCGCATCCACAGCTTAGGTCATTAGTTCCGTAAGTTTAGTGCATGTTTTTTCCTCGGGAGATGGCGGTGATCTTTCCCCCCTGGATGGCGAGATCCGGCGCCGACCTACCTTCGGCTAGCAGGGATTCCCCGTAACTAGGTCTCTCCCACCAGCAGGACACCGCCCCGCCGGGACAAGCTCTAAGCCCCCGACCGGTCTCCCGGAATATGTGGTAGTGCAGTGCATATTAGTGTAAGTGTGTGTGTACGGAGAGAAGATAGGACAAGGAAGAGGAAGAAAAGATCGCGCGCGGTCCGTGGCCCGTTTGTTAGGGTACTGCTCCAGCATTCGCCTGGTGTTGATCGCAGAAACCACGGAAAACTACCGATCAGAGCAGCCGGCCCCTAGAGTTCTCTTCCAGGCTGCGACTGTATTCGACCTAACTGAGAAGCTAATGTCGAAAATCCTACCGCTGTCAGGACTCGAACCTAGGCTCTCTCAGTATGTTCGTGGGGCTGGTCGGCCCTGTGTGACCGGGAGGGGCATTGCATAGCGCCACGGTGCTGGAATGTTCCTGCGGTAGTGCTGCATGTTAGTTTGAATGATATCAAGAGCCCACGCTACCATTGTAATCTTGAACATCGTACGATAACACATCACCTTTTGCGAGACTCAATTCGTAACAGCGAGGCTTAAGAAAGTCACAAATATAAGTTCGAGGCTTCGTACCTCCATTCTTTTCAAAAATAGGCTAATTTCTTAAAATAATGTTCACTCTCAAATAATATAACAAATGAGTTTTTTATTAAATAATATTTTTGTATTAAAAATTTTAAATACATTTTTTATAAGAATATATTTAAATTTTTAATAAATACGTACCATTATTTACAAGTACTGATATTTTTTAAAATATCTACAGTTTTATCAATTTATCGTTACTTTTTTTTATAAAAGTTGCTTATGTTCTTTACTTTCAACTATCAAACAAACAATTTTTCACTACAAAAATGACCAATTTTGCATATTATCCCCAACGGGTGTTAGCATCAGATATTAGAAGAGGTTTGTTTTAAAAAGGTACCAAATCCAACGGGACAAAATATACGGAAGAGCCAAAAGCTTACTGTATTCTGCGAACACAGGGTTTTACCAGAATAATCACGAGAGGAATAAAGAAAATTTTTCGTTTGAATTATGGGAAGTTTTCATCACCGTATAAAGGTGTATTTGCTTCCTACAAACGAGCGGGCCGCCGCCGCGTTGAACCAAGTACACATGCAGCTGCATAGCTCAAACCTTTACAGTCCCTTGGGAGCTCGAACCAACCTCCCGACGCAGAGCTGCTTAAGGGTGTGGTGTTTTGTCTGTGTGTGTGTGTGTGTGTGTGTGTGTGTGTGTGTGTGTGTGTGTGTGTGTCGGAGATCCTATCCACGTATAAACCCACCGACTATTCCTGGGCGATCACTAAAATAGAAAATGCGCAGTAAGAAAATATTTCCTGCAACATGAGCAATACTCCCGATTTCAACATAAATAAATTTTAACAAGCTGCTACAAGCCTACTCGTACTGTTGTGCCCCGCTACTACACCGTGGACCGACTATGATCGTTGTTAGAGAGAGCGCGCCATGCGGAAAATTCCACTTTACAAAATTATGAAAGCTACTCGGGTATTGGCGGTTCTAAATCGCCTCTAAATCGGTTCTAAATCGCGGTTCTGATCGCCTGAACTCACAATAAATAAGTTTAGAACGCAAAATGTCTAAAGTTGCGGCAGCAGCACATGCTCTTGTGAGAAGAGTTCTTACCTGACCGTTAAAAAACATTAAGTTTTGACAATCCGAGAACTGTCGCAACTTGACGCACCCATCAAACACTGCTAGAGGTAGGGACGGTTACGTAAAGCTTTCCATATGCGTTCCGTAGCAATGGGTTCAATAAAATTTATAGGTTCCACAGGCCGTGCACTGTTCCATAAAGCAAATGTATGGAATCTATAACTATAGATACGGTGAGAACTTCCGAGATGCAATCACTAGAAAGCGACACAGTTGATAATTGAATACTGCTTATTCTGTGTTTGGTTTCACTCGTTCTTAGCGTGTGCTGTGCTCTGGTGAGATGTGTTTGGTTGTGTTTCTCTATGTTTTCAGTAGCAATTTGGTTTAATTTCATTACATTCATTCATTTAATTTTACATTACTTTTTATTTAATTATTTTGTTTTAAATAAATTATTTTTATATTAGCCATTGTATATTTGAATTTAAATAAATTGATTTACCTTCCATTCTTAATTTTAAATATTAATTTTTAATTTTTGCTGATTCATTTATTAATAATAATTAATTATAAAACACTCCTAAACTATCTTTGAAATAATAAGTAAAAGTAATTTGCTATCTAAACCAATAAATAGTACACATTGATGCAAGTAGAGTCCAGAAGTTAAAGTATATATCATGCCAAATATAGCTATGCAAAAAGGCCCTAAAAAACTACACGAGTTTTATAATATATTCTAATAATTTAAATTATTCAAATTTTATTTGTAATACTGAAATTAACAATCACAAAGTAACTTTTTCTTTATTGGTTCATCATTTTTTGTAATCTTAATTTCTTATCTATTGGAAAGAAATATTTTCACAACTGAAAATAATTCTTTACGACAAACTGAATTTCAACATAATGACTGCAAATTTAATACCCTGATTATTCCACAAATTGTTAAGTGCATGCTTTTCTTTTACTAATCTTTGAATTATGGCATAATTCAAAAACTATTGTTTTCATTCGATGCACTCATTTATTCACCAGTGCATAACACAGTCAGACCATCTTGTAAATTAGTTACAAGACTTTAAAATTTATTTCACGTAATTTGAGCTGAACAAAAGTATTATTTTTTTCATATATATTAATTTTAGTAATATACGTAGTATAAAGAAACTTATGTAATGCTGCGAAAAATCGATTTTGAGATTTCAATGGAAATACACGTTTTGGGGTCTCCTCATACCGAAAAAAATGTTTTTTTTAAGACGTCCGTCCCCCCCATCTGTCCGTCTGTCAGTCTGTCTGTCCATCCGTCTGTGAAGACTTCTAGCGCTTAAACCACACGTACGGTCTTTTCCAAATAGATGGAAATCCTGTCCATCTGACTCTATTTGAGGCTTTAAAATTTTGAAAAACATTCTTTAAAATTTGGGGGTTCTTAACATGAAGCTCCCCGGACATTTTCAAAATTTTCTCGAAAACTGCTCATAATTTTTTCTTTAAACTTCTTGTCAGAATATAGTAAAAGATACTTATAAAGGTGGCATAGCTCCGATTTTCACGGTTAATTCTGAGTTTTCGAAAATTGCCAAAATTTGAATTTTTGTTGGCGTCTTCCTATAACTACAAAATAGAAGACAGAGATTTTTCCTTCAAATGAAATTTTTTGACCATAAATAGTTCTTTCATAACGGTCATGTAAATTGTTTTGAAGATTTTAGTAGTTTTCGTGCAATAGTGCGTGCAATATTTGCAATTTTAAAAAATTACAAAAAAAAATTCTCGAAAACGGCTCCAAATCTTTTCTTTAAATTTTTGGTACGGTTGGTGCCAAACGAACCCTATCCGATGACCTAAACGCCATATGGTTGAATTCTTTTTTTTTTCTTCGAAAATTACAAAAATAATTTTTTTGACCTGTTTCTCACGCCAGTATATACTTACTTTAGAGGCTATTATTTATGAGTACATTTGCTTCAATTAATGTCAAATAAAGTTTTTACACAAATGTAATTTTTTAAATACCTCTCACGCCGTTAATACGCACGTTTTAATGGATTTGTATACGTTATTGCATTTGTGAGTGAACGTTCTTGGAATAACTTCAAATGAAATTTTTCGAAAACTGAATAGATTCCTGTGAAAAGAGCTTCAATTATAAAAAAAACGCTGAACGCCATTTTTTTATAATTGACTCCTAAATTTTCAATGAAAATTTCTATTTAGTTTGAAGTTGTAGCATTCTTTAATATTCTTAAATTAATATTTGGGTTCTACTACTTGGCAAGGGAAAAGTTGAGAAAATTTCAAAAATATAATTTGAGCGGCGATAGATGGCAGCAGGCAAGAAAGAGGGGCATTACTACAGTACCAGTCCACATAAAGGAAATTAGAAAACTCTACTGCGAGAAAGTCTATGCCATTTGGTAGCACCTCTAGTTTGATTATAAAATGTTAAATTGTTATTTTCCAAATGAGTGTTTTTCTTATAACGCTAACAACACCGAACCAGTATCCCGAATTTTCCCTGAGCTAGTCGGTACACAAGTTAATTAATGTTTTGACGCTTGCGATTTTTTTTTGGATAAAGTAGCACTCTGCACGTTGCCTAAAATAAACGTGCAGAGAATAAAGACACATGTATAGCTACAGTATCTATAATTGTTATTATATTAAATCAACATTGCATTTAGAGTTAATCTGGGCCATATTGAAGCATTTCCGGGCAAATTTTCATTTATTTCATATTTTATTAATTCAAATGTTATAAGGATTTTTATTTTGAATTTGGTACTTTGACGACCTCCATTAACGAATTTGGGAAGTGTTTGTGAGAAGTAATACTTAACGCCACTTACGAAATAGGTGCTGCCAATGAATTTTTTCTAAAGTGTTCTGGGTATTGTATATTACACGCTGGTTAAAACGCTGCTTTCCCTGTTCAAAATCGTATTTCTTTGAGCCTTATACAATATTGTTATTATTTTTAATGAAATAATTATATAGGTGTGATTATTGTGATAAGCCAAGAACCTTGAGATTAGTGTTTAATAATAAAATCAGCATCTAGCGTTGGAATATGGCATTGTTTTCAGACGCGGGAGCCACGGAATACGCGTTGTTAGGACAACGGATCAACAAAGTTTGATATTCCATGCTTGGGGTCATAATGTTGTGCAAATGGACGCGGCCCCGAACACATTATGTGCAGAAGGTGCGAAGACGGCGTTGGATGGTCGTGATTTTTAGAAAGGACGCATGGATTCAATTCTCTAGAAAACATTTGTAGGATGCAAACGTAAGCGGTTGGTGAGGTGCGATCGGACTTATAGCATAGGCTAGGTATTACGTAAATGATAGTGAGCCGGGAAGTTACCTTTAGTTTGAGGTCTGAGAGATTGATCTTGGGTAAATTGTGGACAACATTCTGCTAATCAGCAGAGAAGCCTACGATCAAGATTACAAACGTAAGCTTACGAATTATAGCCCGTAAACACTCGTACGGTGTTTAATGTTTCAAAGTGAAAAGTAATTTACGTAAAATTAATAAATTTGTGATGTACAGATTATAAGAATAAATATTAATTTTTTATTGCTGAAAATGTCTGATAATTCATAGTAGTTGCCATCAATCTAGCAATTGATTTCAATCAATACAACTTCCAGGAATCGTGATTCTGTGTAGAATCACACGTCCACATGCAAAAGGTAAGGAGTGTATGTTGTGTGTCGAACCCATGGTTGATCTCAGAGTAAAATTCAATAAATTAATGTTGTAAAATTTCAGAAATAGCTAGCTTACCTCGGAGCTTTATAAGAACTTTTAAATTTATCACATTATGGGTGTCATGTTAATGTTGTTAATGCTTATTTACGTGTTGTCTTTTTTCTCATTTCCTAGAGCAATAAACAAAAGAACAAGTGGTGGTACAGAATGGCACTGAATTTCTCGTATTAGTTTTATATTTTCTTTGGTCTGAGCTAGCTATTCTGACATGCCACATGCCTTGTTGGCAGCTATCTGTCGTCACCCATAGTTTATTTTTTGAAATTGTCTCAACTTTTCGGTTTCCGAATAGTAGAATTGAAATATTAATTTAAGAATATTAAAGAAGAGTAAAAATGTGTCGTAAATAGTCCTTTTAATTGAAAAACTTGGACCTTTTTTATGAATATTACGTTTGGGCGTTACTATAAATGCGAAATTTGAAGCTCTTTTTCACAGAAAACTATTGAGTTTTCGTTAAACTTTATTAGAAGTTATTTCAGGAACTTTATCTCACAATAACTTGTACAAATCGATGAGAATATGTATATTAAAGGCATGAGAGATATTAAAATAAAATACATTTGTGTATTTTCTGGAAAAGAAAAAGAAAGCAGCAAAATTAATTTTAGCTCATCTTAAACAGTTGAATTGGCACTATCCATACGAAAAGTTTGAAGAAAAAATTTGAAGCCGTTTTTGAGAAAATGGCTTTTTGAGCGTTTCAGAAAATACGGAATATGGAACTTTTTATTTCACAGAAAACTTTTTGAGTTTTCGAGAAAGTTTAAATGACATCATTTAAACCACATCTTGTCGTAAATGCAATAATGTAAACAAACCGCCGCTAATACAAATATTAACGATGTGGGAGACAAATCAAAGAAATTATATTTTTGTATTTTTTGAAAAAACAAAAGAATAGATAAAAATAGCGTTCATGTCATCTCAAAAAGTACATTTATCACTCTCCCTGGAAAAAACTTAAAAAAAATTTGGAGCCGTTTTTGAGAAAATCTTGTTTTTTTAAATTTTGTTTTTAAATTGCACATATTTCACGGAATATTGCGCGGATACTACTAAAGGTTTGTAAGTGCATTAATGAAAGAACTAATTATGGACAACAATTTTCTTTTGAAGGAAAAATCTCTATCTTCAATGTTGTAGTTCTAAGAAGTTGCCGAAAAAGATTCATACTTTTAGAATTTTCAAAAATTCAGAGTTAACAGTGAAAACAGACATATGCCACGTTTATAAGTGTGTTTTACTCAATTCTAACAAGTTTAAAGAAAACTTTTGGAGTCGTTTTTGAGAAAATTTTGAAAATGTCTGGGGGGCTTAATGGAAAGTATCCGCAAAAAGTAATTAATATTTTTCAAAACCGCAGAACTTCGACTCAGGCCAGATCGACAGGGTTTGTTCAGTTCGGAAAAAAGTCGTACAAATAATTTAGGCGCTAGTGTTGTTCACATACACCGGACGGGCAGACGTTTTGAAATAGCAAAATTGTCGGTATCAGGGGACCCCAAAACTTGTATTTCCGTTGAAATCTCAAAATCGATTTTCCGCAGCATTACATAACTTTCTTTATACTATGTAGTGTAAAAGGTACTTAGGAGTTGTGCTAGCATTAACTTATTTGGAAATTAAAAAAATTGAAAATTTGACTTTCTACTTTTGAACTTTCTACTTTTGAAATGAACTTTCTACTTTTCAGTGGTTCTTTTACTTATCCCAACCGTAATTTCTATTGGAAAATGAACGTTATGTTATTAATTAACTTTTTTGTAAAAACGTGTCATTTTGTACAGTGATTGGCCACAAATTATAGTGACTGGCCAACAAGAAGACAGAGATTGGCCATTGGATTGTTATATATTATACAGAAACAACAAGTATAACGATATATTTAATTGATTATTATATTACTCATGAAAACACAGTTTGTAAGATTCATATTAAATATAAATTCAATATTTTTTATAAGTTCTCTTAGGGAAAATTACAAAATCCTCGATTTTCAAATCAGAGTATATTCGACTTAATTCAGATGTGTCTTCTGGCTACCTTCGAATAGAATCACAAGGAGTTAGATGGTATTTTTTAAAAATATAAATGGATGGAATACGTTTCAAATACATTCGTAGAGTACTTCGCTTGTCATCCATCCGTTCTTCAATGTAGATCTTTGTAGGATCATTTATTTCGTCGTCTAAATTACTAGGCTGATACCATGACGCTCAGCTGATATCATTGTCACTCAATAAGATTCGGTCTTTCTGACATATCCCACAGTAATCAATAAACAGTACTTCATGATATCAGATTTCTAAAGAAAATTTAAGGAATCTTTACGTACAATGAACACACACCGCACTGTTAATAAGCATCCGCTATATTGGCAACAGTTGCACTCTTGCGGTCGAAGTAAATATCACGTAATACTCAAAAAGCGTCCCTTCGCGCCATTTACAAAAATAATATTAGAAAACGGTATTAGAACAAGCGGTAATTCCAATTATAGTTGAAGTGGCCAATCACTGGGAGGTGGCCAATCAGTGTACCGTTACCCCTTCGTACGTATACGAGAAAGTAAAAAAGGTTGGAGTATTTGGTAAGAAAAAGAAATAGAGTACGAAGGAAAATCAACAAAAATGAAAAATATTTGAAGGGAATGGGCTCATGGGAATGGGAATATTGAAGGGAATGTGAGATGTAGGTTACCAGATAGGACAAAGGAAGATTGAAAAATCCGGCAACCACAACGAATATCTCCAAAAATATATGCAAAAAATGTATACAAAAATAGCTGCAAATACAGCGACACTACACAGACCTTTCTCTTTCACTTTACAACAGTTTGATTTTATTTTCCGTGTGAAAAAAATGTTAATATTTCATTAAAACTATAAAAAATTAAGTATGCAAATCTCTTCACTGCATGCATTCTAGAGATTTGTTTTCCGGTAGCTATTTTTTTGTACTTCGTATGACAGAGCAGTCTAGACTTTAAAACCGTACAAATAGTTGTATCATTTATGATCCTGTAACTCAAATTTGAGGAGAACATTTTAAGTCACTGCCGATTTTTGCGAAACAAACCTCCACGATTTCGGAATTGGAAAGTGTTGGATTTACAACGAGAGTATATTAATGTTTCTTTCCTGGAATACCGCGGGCGAGCTGACGGTTTTACTGGTAGAGGTAGAGATTTTCGGCACTGCTTAAACACTCCGTTTTAATGAAGCCGACGAGAGAGAAGCCGTCAGTCCTTATTACAGGTATTGCGCTAATTCCAAGAAACCCTTTCAAAGAGTTGCAAGAAACTTCTCGTAATCAACCTCCCTTGATGTTCTGTGTGCTTTGGCCTACAGAAGCGCAATTTGGTGACCTTTTATTTTTGAACATTTTCTTTATTATTTGTTTGCATGCTTATTTTTCTGTTTATATTTGTTTATTAAAAATAATTTTAAAAAAACTAACGACTTACACGTCTTTTTCATGATGTATTGATTTTGTTAAAATTGTAATAATTATATTGGAATTTGATTAATTGAAGTAGCAAACATTTCCACTTTATAAAACTGTTTATCTTGTTTAAAATATAACTCTTATTTTAAGATAGCTCTTAGAAACTTTCATACGGGTGATTTTAACATTTTGTTTCGTTTTTCGACAAAATCTCCATTTTGTGTTTGGGTTACAACTTGAAATAAATTCAATATCCTTTTCATACGGTTTACTTTTTTCTATTCAGTAAAAAGTATTGTACGTCATTCAAGTCATTAGTAAATATACTTTTTCTCTTTGAATATATTAAAAGGATGATCCACAGATACCAGCACAACTTTAGCTACTCTGTTTCCCTCTTTGGTGATATCTACTTACAATTGGACCCGAGTTATTTGCTCTGAACGTGACAGTCTCGAGGTCTATTCTCTCTTTCGACTTGAAATACTTTGAAAATGCGTTCTTACAATCTACTTTACGTAGTAGTTTTTTGCTGACATCTGCGCAGTTCAAACGACTAGGCGTAACTGTGTAAGCCTTTGTTTCGGCCCTCGTGTTTTTTTAAAATTTTACTGACGCATGCATTTAGGACTGGTAGACTGTGTTCTGGATGTCTCGCGTGAGAAACGAGGTTGTAATCCTTTCATTTTTCTAACAACGCAATTTCGTTGAATTTTTACTTTTTCTCCTTATTTTCAGCGGTCAATCTTAAACAAAGAATTAGAAATATAGAATATACAAACAATAATTTGATATGTTAAAACTTCATGGAAAATATTTTTATAAGTCACAGCTGGGAGAAACTTATTCAGAGAAAGTATTGTATGCTGCGCAGGAAAGTGGCGATTTGTCGAAAAACTCGTTTCGAGGGTCTCTAATATCGAAAAAAGGATCAATCTTGCTTCTTTTTGTAGTAAATTACTTCCTCTTACACGTTGCTTCGTCACAATCAACATTTTATCGGTGTTTGATACCAAAAAATTGGATTACGGCAAAACGTCTTTCTGTCCGTGGGTGGTCAATATTGGCGCTTTAATCGTTCAGACCATTTTCTCGAAAATTGACATTTCCTCATCGATCTATCGGAATTTGATGTTCTGCGAATTTTATACGAATATTTTAATTTTTCGGGTTTACTTTACATGAAGTCTTAACATTTTCAATTTTGTTTCAAGAAGTCCCCGAAGTTTTTCATTAATTTTTTCTCGGATAGCGCAAAGTACGCTTAATAACATCGCAGATTCCATTTTCGTTGATCTCTCTGAATTTTATACAGATTACTGTTATAAATAATAGGAGAACGTATGAGCCGTTGTCGCTCCACTACTTGTAAATATGATAGAGTGAGGCTAATTTACTTGTTCAGAGAATTATTTCCTGACAGCGGTATTATGGAATCATTTGTTCATTGCTGGTAGTTTTTATTACGAACTTACTTAATCATACGTTTTCATATTAACAAAGATTCCATCTAAATATATCACTCGGTTACAAAAATAAGATTGCGCCAGAAACTATAAATTATTTTATTTTGTTTTAGTAATTCACTGGATATGATGAAATAATACTGAGATGTAAAATAAATGAAAGAAAAATCTGAGAAATTTCATTTCTGTTAATTAAATACTCCTCATTCGATCATTAATTAGTATCCAGCATTTACTTCCGTAAAGCAAGAGGAATATCTCATTCCGTTTGCTTCAGTCGAAATTCAATTTGTCTTTGAAAGTTTTCTTTTGGCCGGATCTGCAAAGAGATGCGCTGTCCATCCGCGACAGTTGAACACGACGACGCAGCACGCGTGATTGGACGCGGCCCATTGCAGTCATCATCTCATGGACAGCAATCGCTGCCCCAAATGACCGTTCGCCCGCCAAGGCCTCGCCGGCGCTGTCGCCCAGTTCCCAATTGCCGTCTGCACGCGCCAGTCGCCGCCATGCCCTGCTTCAGCTGCATTACCGTCGCCTACCTGCTGTGCTTCGCGTCCGCAAAGAGCCACGCAGAAAAGGTTCCGCGCGTAGAGGACAGGCAGAATATTATGTTCGGTTTGAATGCGAACGTGATAGAAATAGACATGCGTTTTGAGGGGCTAACACATCTACCAAACGCGTCGCTTCTGAATCCGCGGACGAAAGTTTTGCTTTTAGCAGCCAATAATATTTCCTCGACGACGAGTGAGTTGAAGGCGTTAGCATCGTTGGAAGTGCTAGACGTAAGCAGGAATCGGTTGACGTCCCTGAGATTTCTGCCAGAACCGTGTTCGCTTCGTGTGTTAGACGCGTCCGAAAACAGCATTACAGATCCCACGGGACCTCTACAGACCTGCAAAGAACTGGAGCTGTTAAACTTGACCCGCAACGAAGTTTCTTCCATCAACGGCGACCTCTTCGCGCAGACGGTCTCCCTGAAATCGCTGTACCTGTCGTACAACAAGCTTCGCAGCGTTTCGCGCGACACGTTCGCCTCGCTGTCCAAACTGGAGGACCTGTACCTGAACGGCAACCAGCTGCGCGAGCTGCCCGACGGCCTGTTCCACGGGCTGCACGCCCTCAAGCGCCTCTGGATGAACGGCAACCGCCTGCGCGCGCTGCCCGTGCTGGAGGCGTGCTGCGCGCACCTCAAGTGGGCGCTGTTCAACAACAACGCCATCGCGACGCCCAGCGCCGCGGCGCTGCGCGCGCTCATGGCCAGCGACGCCGGCGTGAACGTGGGCGTGTACAACAACCCCATCCGGCCCGCGGCGCTGCGCTGGGTGCTGGCCGCGCCCGACGTGGAGCGCGTGGTGGACGAGGCCAACTGCGCGTGCGGCCGCCTGCGCAGGGCCTCCGCCACCGTCTACATCTGCGTGGCCACCGCGTGCGGCGGCGGCGCCGACGACGTCAGGGACTGGGTGGTGGCCGTGCGCGCCGCGGCCACGGCGCTGTAGGCGCTCGCATTCAGATAATCATAAGCCGCGCCAACGCTAACACTTTTTTTTAAATACGGCGTTTTTTGTTCTTTTTTTGTTGTTTTCTGCGGAGTTCTTTTATCCTAGATTACAAAGGCGTCCTGTACCAAGCATTATTACAAAGGGGATGTCTGTCAGACTACTTTGGGTAAAAAATAAAAAAAAATCATTTTGACAATGAAACATGAAATTTAATGGATTGAACATGTATGATATGTAGTCACAAAATGCATTATAATGTTTTTTGTAGATACATCTAAATAACTTGATTCTCAGAATACACACTTCTTTGGTGCTACTCTCACATTGCTTTTGAAGCGTCCGCAGTAGTACCTCGCCATGCGACAGTTGCTATGGTCCACGTCGTCCCATTATGATTGGTAAAAGTTCAGAACAAAACTCTAATGCTACAAGACAGGGGGTTTATATTCATTATTCACGATATTAGACAATATAGCGCCAAAAATAAAACGGGCGTAATTACAAAGGTGTAGTCTACTGGACGGCGCTTGTTCGCATACACCGGAAATAGGCACCCGACAAGGTTATGTGGATTTCGCTGACTAGTTACACAATGAAGGTACCTGGAGTTTCAGAAACGGGGAGTGAGGGGAAGGGGGTGAGAGAAGCTTTCGGCCCTACTTCGACGGTCTGACAGACGACGCCTTTGAAATCTAGGCTTAAAGGTTCAAATTGATAGATGTTATTCTGGAAATTACGAGGAAATAAAAGCCTTCTATGCTACCGAAAGGAGAGGGTTGGTCAGATACCGTCGTGGTATGCTCAACTCCTATCACATACTACTTGAACACTGGCTTATGACTATTCCCACTGACCCCTTTTTATAAAGAATGACGATGAATCAGCTTATAGCTCTCTTGTAGGGTATATTGTGAATCATAGAGATAATACTTATAGATAAATTCCCGTTCCGACAATAGTACATACGAGAATTAAATTCAAATCTGTAATTATCACGTCAAATGTTTTGTTGAATATGTTCTGTATTAATTATAAAAATACGTCAGGTATATAAAATAAGGTTTATAAGCCTATAGTATTTCTGCTTAAGTGCTGACTGTAAATTGTACCTCCTAAATACCTCACAAACGATTTACTTTCAGAAGAATTTTTGAAACACCTTTCATTCAATAAATGTTGACATTAAAAATTGACTCTTATTGTATCTCAGTTTAATTATTTTTAAATGATACTCTTTTTAAAAGAAAATTAATTAGTATTTTAAAGTTGTTAGTGAAATGTTTACATTTTTTAAATTATACTAATTTTTCCTTGAGAGTAACAAACGCATCGGTATCAGATGTATTATAAAAAAGGAACTTGTAATATTTGATAATTAATTATTATTAGTACGAAAAAATACTTTAGTACGTTAAAACCACTTCCGTTTTTAAATAAAGATTTTAAATTTTTTAACTATTGATTTTCAAGTATTTGAGTGAAGAAATACAATTCAAAGTAGTCTAATCCATAATGAATTTTAATTAAGTTTTCTTCATCACAACACATTCACAATATATAATGCAACATTTGCATGAGAAATATACTCCGAGAGCAATATTATTGTTTAATTTAAAGTTTGTTGCAATACAGTGTGACTTCATTAATAAACTTTGTCAGAAATTATTTTACAAGTGTAAAAATATGTTCCATTCCCTGTTCTTGTAAACCATCTATAAATTTTTCTTTGCCTAAAGTGGATTGTTTTTAACTCAGCAGTGCGTTCAACGAACAGTAACAGCATCCATTGAAGTTTTTAAAATCCTCGTTCTGTGCACAATCTTCAACGATGTACAATTTCTGGGGAATTCGTGAAAACCACGAATATGTTCAGTTCTGAATGCTTCCGTCAATATAACTCGCAAATTGTTTGAATGTTTGAATGCTACTCAAAATTATAAGCGTATCTTTGCTCTGGCCGAGAACAACTGGATGTGTAATTAGTTTTCGTAGCACTTGTCTGATCTGGCCTAAAATGCACATGGCGCTATGTGATGGAGAATGTTATCAATAACAGGGCTAAGAATTTTCATTAAAATGTCAGAATGCTAATTTAATTACAACAATAGAGGTGATATGAGGTGCATTTTATAGTCAATTTGGTCGTTCAGAATTTTTGTTGTGGTTCAATATTCCGTAACTTCAACTCTAAATTTATGTTTACTCCAAGAACGAAAATGAAACATTACAAACAAATTAAGAATGAACAGATTGATCTAGCTTTTGATGTTTTAACACTTCAATATGATGGTTAAATGTATATTTATTTCTTGATTTTATTATTTTTCCCATAAATGATTTCTCCTTTGCCGAACACTTCTTTTCAGTAAAGGAAAAAGGGATCATCTCTGCTGAAGGTATGTAACACTGGGTATATTTTCTCACAGCATTGCGCAGTCTTCTGTCCTCCGATAAAATTATAATCCGTAAACTACATATGTTAACGATTCTGTTCCATTTCCAAATCGTAGGTAAAATGATGTGAAAATAATCACACATTTCAGATTACAACTTGTGACTCTTTCTTTCCGGTTTATTTTGTTCGATTATACACATGCGCGCGGGTCTATTTCTTGCATTTTCTAAGTAGTTACAAATATTGCATTGCAATTTGCTTCAAAGATTGTGAGAAAATATGAGCTTCTGAGACACGATATTATTTTCTTATCCTTGTATTTTGTTTTAGAAATTACGGAATTTTAATTTCGAGGCAGCAAGAAAATTAAGAAAACGATTTTTTTCTCTTTTAATTCCCTCAAAGTATCCACAAGAAAGGCGTGGAGGCGACATCAACCTCTGCTCTCTAGGTTAGATATTCGAGAACCTTGAAGTAAAAATTAAACACTGTTTCTTCTTTGCGAAATGAAATTAATATTTTCCACGGACCTCGGAGACATCTTTTGAAGCCTTTAAATAGATAATGTTTTGAAAGGGTTTTCTTGAAACGGCATTTTCAATTCTTCTTTAATAAATATACATCAAAAGACTTATAATATCCTCATTTTCAGTGTTTTTTAATAGTCAATTATCAGATATTTGAAATAATGTTCTCTTATCAAAATTACAAAATACGTGTTAATGGTATAATTTTAACAATCTTCCAAGCACATGGTATGCTCAATTATTATTTTCACCCCTAAATAATATCGATAAATAGATTTTCAAATGTCGAATAATCATGTCGTCGAATTTTCAAATATTGATAAATAGATTTTACAAAATCAATGTTTTTCTGGCCTAGTTCTAGATGAGAAAAACTAAACATTTTATTATTAAATTCTACGTAATTTTGGCATTAAATGGGTTAGAATATAATTACTCTAGATTTTAGTACAAAGTTTTTTGTGACATGAACTATTTTCCCAAATGTGAATAATATCTAATTTGATGTGCTAATTTTGACTAAATTATTTTCTTGGACTATGGAAAATTGAGGTTCTGAAAAAAGATCATTTTTCTCTCTTAACAGTACCTTTCCGTTCTTCAACATTTCTTCAATTGACATACGCTATTATGTACATGCGTACAGTTGAGTAATCAGGGTAAATATACTTTGATTTTTGATCGATTTTAACAATAGAGAGATGCGTACTCTACTTTGTAAATAACCATAATTTACCAAAACTCGTTTTGCTGAAGACTAGTAAGAAGAATATTCGACACGCTTTTCTTTTTTATGATGTCATAGAGCAGACAACTAATATTTGTTTTGCTGGAAATGTAGGGACTGCTCGAGCTAGAAGTTTATGACATCCACTTTGAGACAGAGCCTCACTTTATATCTCCCTTTTCATTCGAAGTTGATGCATATGTAGAACTCACCACAAATATTTGAAGCGAGCATATGAAATGTCTCTTCACCACGAGATCCTGGGAAATGTAGTTCTTGTGACTAATGCACATGTTACACATAAATAACTTCCCAAAATGTAAAAAAATCGAATCTTGATTTTGAGCTTACAATGTATGGAGTGAAAACCTTTAGTGTATCAGAGTAAATGGGTACAAGTAAATGGGTATCAAAATTCCTTAGTTTTTTCGTCTTACCTTAAATGAAATGCGGCAGAAATCTGTTGATCAAAACGTATTTTTAAACATTTTTATAGAACTTCTAATTACAAACCGTCATTTCAATAAGCTTCTCTCTTCTAATAGTCCCTGTGAATATCTTTCTTGTAGAAACAAGATACTGCTTTAATTTCAATAGAGTTGTAGCAAATGCCATCTGATTATTTTTAACCTTCTTCGTAGTAGAAGTTTTAATAAATTGATATTATAATCACATTCGCACAAAGAGACCTTTAAATGTTGAATTTGTTTCAGTCAAAATTATTCAAAAGAGTTTAATTGGCCTTTGAATTTGCCTTTCCATAAAATTACCCAGGTTCTGGTGGGCTTAAATTACGCTGTTACACAGGTTGAAACATTCGCGACGAAATTTCGCGAAGTGATTTGGATGGTATCTTAGCTGTCTCCAACTTTGCTTAGGCAGCCAAGATTGTAAATGTGATCATTCATCACCGAGTATGTCTCACGTGGAAATAATCATACTGAATTCAATGTGAGTCATCTCAAGCGTTAAAAAACAACGACGTTCATTTTCGACGTTATCAATAAATAATTTCTGTTTCGACCACAGAGGCATGCAAAAATTGGAAACCGTTGTGGTTAATTTTCGTATTTCGGCGAACTGTGTCAATAATAGGAACGCTGTTTCAGTTTCCGAACACTGGAAGTGCCACTGCCACACCCGGGAGGTAAATTCCAGGAATGAGACGCAGCCGTTCGTGAACGTCAGCAGCTAGAGATGTCAGGGGGTTTCAGCACAGCCTGAAGCATCATAACTAGGGAGTGTATTTTGATGATCTAAAACATTGCTGAAAATGATCAATAAAATACTCTTATAAGGTTTTAAAAATACACCTCATGCAAAGAAAAATGACGTAAAAGCACTGATCGAAACCAGTTCAGATGGACTACTCAAGCTTTTGGATGTTACTGATGTAATCGAGGCTTCTTCCTTTCGTTCAAGTGAATTCAACTAGCAAACTTTTCATTTTGACTGTTCTTTAGCAGGAAATCTCTGTCTTTAGTAATCCCGAAGACTGAATTTTGTAAATTTGCCACTTCAGTTTTCATGTACGAAGTAGCAGTTTTCAGTTGTAATTAACTGACCTCAGGTGTAACAGTTCGATTCCAATGTGCACCAAATTTATTAAGTTATTGAAATTTCTCGCAGGCACGCCGTTCACGTTCCTTCAAATTTACTGCATACATTGCAATATGTTTGGATTCACTTGCCTTTGCAGACAATTGTTTTTCGTGAGGAGTAAAATCAATTCACAAAAGTAGTAGAACTAAACACAATTTGAAATTTTCTCCTGAAATCCCAAGTCAACTAAAATTGTCCTCCAGTCATCGTGTGCACTAGAAATAATCTTGTATGCTGATCACTAGAGACCGGAAAAATATGTAATATCAAACGTCGAAATATGTACATAAATATGTAATGAAAATAGTAAGAATATGTAACAAATATGTAATATCGGATATAATATGTAATATTAAAATACACTTATTAGAAAACCCAATTACATAATACGAAATCAAATATACAAAACATTTCCTGAACAAATATTTAAAAAGAATACAAACGCTTTAAAAATAATTTGAAGGGCATTAATTTTTATCTTTTTTTAATAAGTGTAGCAAAAGAAGTACGTAGTAAATAGTGTATTTAAAAAAAAAAGACATTAACTTTCAAGCATTCATTCCGATCCGCGATGTGACAAATACTGTAATACATTCACAAATCATAGACTGCAGAGTTCATTTTCTATTTTAATAGTAAGAACAATTGTTTTAAAAATAAATTATTTTTCACACTGAAACACGCGATACCTCTCTAAATGTTCAGAAATTAAAGTTTGGTGCCGATCTGAAAGGATGTTTTTTATGAAGAAAAAGATCTTGCAACGTTACTCGATGTTACCGCGGCGAAGTTTAGTAGAGATACGTGTTTTGGTGAAATTTCTTCTGAAACATGCTGTTCATTTCCGCACAATATGTTGTGAATTTTCAATAATGTTTCATATCCTGAATTTTTCTGCAATCGAACTTGTTCGAACAAACACTTTCTCACCAACGTCTTCTCCCACAGCATTTAAGTAATTATTGGTTTTACAACAATACCCATCGATTCATTTAGAGACATAACAACAGCTTCAAGTTGAATTACGCAATTAGCAATCCAACAGAAATTACTGTCTATGAAAGCAATTTCGCAAGGGACACTATCATCCCTGATAATACTTTGTGCATCACTCACAACCACAGAAGAATCACCAGAAAAGTAGTCAATAACAGACTCACGTCGTGTAGATGTGCACTATACACGTGCACAGCTTGCAACCATGTCCATCGTGTTGGTACGGGCTCAGGAGGAAGAACTACACCAGGTAATAGTTCTCTATAAGTCAGCACGCGCAATGGAGCTTTCACAAACAAATTCTTCGTGCATGAAATAACGATGTTCACGTTAGGAAAATTAGCTCATATTTCCTCGGGAACTCGTTGAAGTCCTTGTGCTAAACTAGTGACGTGGATTAAATTAGGATAAAACACTTTCAATGAAACAGCTACTTTCTTCATGAATGCTGCAGCATCTGAGTACATTACAAATACCCTTTCTTCCTGTACTCCATCACTCCACAATCCCATCATTCACAAATCTCGCAATTGTCGCAAAATTTGTGCGTTCTAGAACTTTGCTTGCTAAGAGGTGTGGCTTAGACACGTTCTCGGAACAGTTTCCCAATTACCAAATTTGCAATGTAGCGACTCATAACATCGGTTGTTTCATTAACGGCAATGTACACAAATGAATCGCCAACATCAGCTCTAACGTTTTGAAGCGTTTCTTGATAGTAGATATCCAATTATTTCTTGGGGAGGGCTGATTCATCCGGAACTGCACGCTCAAAATATTTTCTAAAAAACTATAAGTAGGAACTTGAAATATATTCAGCGGAATATTGGCAATAATCATAGACCGGCACGTATCTTTGAAAAAATAATTTTCTCTGCTCCCTGGTTTCATTTGTTCATTCAACGCTTGCTTCTTTGCATCCAATGTTTTTATTGCACACTTTACATCACACAACTTTCCAGTCAGTAGTAAACGCTTCATCTATTGCTATCCAGGACCGTAGTTTACCAGCCAGACTAGTCGTAATAAGAGCCATAGTAAAACTGCCGATCTCTACCACCAGAGTGAAGCGTGCAGCATTCTCATCCAATGCGATCGTCTGCGATCGCCAATGTTTCTCGGAAATTGGGGTTAAAGATCACGAAGAGCGCAGTCAGTGATACGTTTCACACCTAAAAATGACACTCAGCGACCTGGGACCTATGATCTCAGTCGGTGACGCGCGGAGATAACTGAAGCAGACGCGCGAGACTATTTGAGAACATCCGACCGTCTTCTCGTAGGGAAGCTCGCACGCTGTAATACATTACGTAGGAAAGAATTATTTTTAAAAAAAATACAACTTTTAATAAAAAATGTAATAAAATAGAGAGAATAAAAATATTTTGTGAAAATGGCAAAATATGTAATATAGTACTAAATATGTAAAAATATGTGCCAAAAAACTAGGATATTGTGTTAGGACGGCGACGATTCCCCAAGAGTACACATTTGAGAACGGTAAGTAGAAAGACAAAAAAATATTTAATTACATAAAAATCCGGTCTGTACTGATCGCATTACTTTTCTCGGAATCGGAATACTTTGTATATTACAACTTTGTACTAACTTGAGCCTGTGCTTCGCATATTTTCCAACGCATTTTAGGAAATACAAAAGTCTTTTCGCAAACACAAAATGCATGTCACACGCGAATAAGCATCTTATTTTAGCCAGTACCCTGTGGCTGACCCCATTAGCCATGTGAAGTCCGCAATGGACCCTTCATTATCATTCTCCCAGTTTATTCAAAACATCAGTGGCGTAGGCTCAATGGATGCGAATGATGTGTCGCATCCCCACGTGTTTCGTCTCTTTTAAAACTTTTGTTACAAATAGTTTTCTATTCCTTAACTACATCTCTCTGTTCCGTTTGTACTTTTCATTCTTTCCCCATGCGCTTTCCGGTAGGCGTCTGTTACCTCCATGGATGTGACAGGCCGAAAAACAACCCTCCGACAACTTCTATTCGTTACCGAAGTCGTTGAATTCTCACCATGTGCTGTACGCAAGATTCGAGATTTCGGCCGACGGCGATGCGATGCTGACTGTCGCATAACGGACTTCTCATTGGCGCTTCTGTATTCCCCCTCCCAAAGCTTCGCCATCGCCTCCCAGTTGTCACATGCTAACGACTGGGGCCTCCATAGCGGGTTGGGGAAGGGGGAGTTTGTCATTACGCATGCGCGTATTATTGTTTTGTTTATTATTGTCATGGCAAGCAATGTACAATTAGCAATTCTCGAAGAAGGTACAGTAGGTACGTACATCGTAATATGGATAGACACCTTAATGGTCTACCTTGATTAATCCGTAAAACTGATAGCATCCCCATTATCACTGGGCCACTGCAAAACATCTTACTAATGTGCAATTTAGCCGGGCACTCTTACTATTAATAAGTTTCAGTCTTCATTCGCGTCATACTTGTACATGCCACCTACGGTATGTCTTACGGAAATATCTGTTTTACGGCGTGAGGATACATCTGCCATTCAGGTCCAATTCAGTTCCTGGTTGGAGGAGAATTTTAGGGCAGTTGATGCGATCGGTATTGTCCGTGGCTTCTCCGATCATCACCAGGCGAATGCCTGGTGTCTGGTAGGTGGGAGATACCTGGCAGTGGAAAAACCTCTAGCCGACGTTTACGTTGGCGCGCGGTGAAGATTGAATCAATGTCAGGAGACAGCCGGAATTGTACCCTAACAAACGGATCACGAACCGCGCGCGATATTTCCTTCTTCTTCTTTCTGTAACGTATAGTATTGCCATAGAATTTCGTAGGTAGGAAGGCCGGTGCCTACCAGGCGCCGCGTGGCACGATTAGTGCAGGCAGAGAATGCCGATAGGAGAGAAAAGAGAGTTTGAATAGGTGGTACCTAGGGAGCGGAGGTACCTGATGTATTTTGGGAACTTCCAGAAATCTATGGAAAGGGATGCCCAAAATGCGTGGCGGCGCAACAGTCACGTGGCGTGAATATCCGCGCGAACGCATGATGACGTGTCGCATGTTGCGTGTCAAGTGTGGCTTCAAGGTATAAAAGCGAGAGCGCAAAGCGCGGGGGTGGTTTTTGAGCTAAGTGAAAACCTCGGTGCGAATGCACAAAACTTGCGCTCAAGGCGGTGCGGAAACAAGTGATGCTCATAGTGTTACCCAAGAGTTGGGACGCCACTGTGAAATATCTTGCCATGGGTGACCGCGGGCACAGAGATCTACGCTGTGTGCGTAAGCTCGCTGAGAAGTGACGACGGCCACAAGTCAGGCAGATATAGAATCATTTAAGGATCGCTCCTGCGATCAGGGAACAGGGTCTATCAGAGCTGTAAATAACTGTCCAAACTACTTATTTGTAAATACTTAATTATTAATCAACCTGTAAATATCTGAAGTTCGTGTCTGTGACTGCTGTTGTGTTCCCACGTCGTCACACTTCTATCCTCTCCCCTTACTTACTCTCTCTTACACATACATGCACTATTCTACCACACATGTCGGGAGACCAGTCGGGAACTTAGTTTTTTTTTAAATTTTTAAAAAAAAATTTGTGGCGACATTGTTGATGCAACGCGTCTCTTAACCCTTGTTGGGCGTTGAGCGCTTTCTTCTGGAGTAATCCTCCGTTACTGAGCCTACTATACTCATACACATACTCTGTTACTGAGAATAATCTCAAGTCAAGTCTCGTCTCGTCACGTCGCAGTCAGTCAGTGCCTTTTATCCCTTCGGCCAGGGGCTCGACGACGTTAGATCCCGGGGTTCCTGGCGGGTCACCCAACCAAGAACCCGCGAGTCTCGAATTCGCTTAACCTTCGTGACTTCACGGAACGTAGTAAACGAATTCGGCTAGCGCCGCCGGCTAGTTTGTCCCTGCAGGGGCGGTGCCCGCTAGTGGGTGATAATTGGATAGGGAAAACCTCGGTAGCCGACCTGAAGTTTGGCGCCGGACAAACATCATGCACAGGAGGAAAACAACCGTCACTTCCGGCTACAAAATCATGCAGTGTACTTACGGGACTAATGACCATAGCCTTTGACACGCCCGGAATGGAGTTGAATTGGTGCCTTATTTTACGTGGCGAGACGCAAACCATAAGGCCTGCCCTTTCGTCTGACCACGCAAACTTCGCTACGTTCTTTCACCAATTAGGAGAGAAATATTCCTAGGGCGACGAAACAGGCAATTTGAATTTAGCTCTGAGGCTTCATTTAGGCTTGAGGATCATTTACATGCAGTAAATCTACTAACATGGGACAGCCGGATTACTTCCCCCCGAAGGATTTGTTCGCCCTTAACCCGGGAGTGCAGACAATATGTAGACTCACGCCAGTGCCCGCAATTTATCCCTCAGACACAGCTGCAAATGTTTGTGAATGGGAATGAACTGAAGGTCCATTTACTGAAATACATATTTTATGTAGTTTGTACATGTCTCTCAATGCAATTGTTAATGAATCTTAAACTGCAGATTTCTTGTCTGAATAGTTATGATTAGAAAGGTAAATATTGACAAAATACACGCAAAAATCATTAAACATCATCTTATCATATTAAATAATATTAAATACAATTTTCTCAAATTATTTTGGCATGTTCTAAACAAATACATATTTTCCTTTTTTACAAAAAATATTTAGAAAGTCTGTCTTTTATATTTTGCAAGGTTGCAATTTTTTTCATTGCCCTACAGACGTCACCTGCATATATTTCTCTTTTGGTAAGAAATTGCTACAGTCAATTGTAGATAAACCATATTATTACATTTTTTGCATAGGCACTTGTAGACACGGCTGAAAATAATGTCATGATACGTACCGCTCATGCCAGGAGTTCACAATGCATTGTCGCCATTGCATCCAACATATATGACAGATTCGCGCAGCGCAGAGATCAAGTTTCAACATGCTCACGGAAAATGATTCCGCGAAACGATAAAAATAAAAAGACAGACGATCTCAGTGAAGTACAGTCATGAAATACATGAAATATCGGACGACTAAAGCATCGCAATAATTTAGAAACATAAAATTGCCGTGGCTTGGACCTCACAGATCCATTGCGAGCACTCCCGGGTTAAAAATCTACGGCATTGATCGTTTTTTTGTAACGCGCGAGCTTGGGTATATCAGTCCGATACGCTAACCGTTTCATCATCGACGACCGACTTACACCCCTCTAGCTAAGTCGGCGCCGGATCTCGCCATCCAACGGGGAGATCACCGCCACCTCCTGATGGAAACATGCACTACAATTACGAGACTAGTGACCAAAGCTGTTGACGCGCCCGGAAACACGAAAAAATCAATTAATCAATCTATTCGAGACGCTGTTACCTTCACTTGGCAGCCGTGACAATGCGCGACGGATGGAAACTCGCGTTGCGCTGACGGGCGCCTTCCTTCGAATCCACCGCCTCCCCCGTCTAGTTGCGCCACTTCGCGGAAAACGCGCGCTCAGCTGCGTAATTCGCCTTTGTGCCTCCCAGGGGGCCTCATCTGCAGCAGCAGGCGCGCGACGTCGGTAAAGCTAGCACCCCCACTTTCGAAAAACTGAAAAATTTTTGCGCCATAATTTTGGGCTAATTTTGGGCTAATTTCAGCCCCCATTCAAAAATTTTGGGCTACCTCCCAATACCCCGAAATTAAAATTTCAAAATGAGGCTGGTAAAGCTAGCACCCCCACTTTCTCAAAATTCAAAACTTTTTGTACGGTCAAAACAAGTGAATTTTGGGCTCCTGAGCGCCACTTTTTGAAATTCCAAAACTCACCCCTAAATAAGAAAACCAAAAACCAAAACCACCCCAAATTCTTAAAACTCAAAAATTCTTGCGCCATAGTTTTGGGCTAATTTTGGGCTCTTCAGGGATACCAAAAACATTATTTTTTGTACCTCACTACCCCCCAAAATGAAGGTTTCAAAATAAGGGTTGGTAAAGCTAGCACCCCCACTTCCAAAAAATTCAAATTTTTTTGTACGGTCTGAATCAGTGAATTTTGGGCTCCCGTGCGCCACTTTTCGAAATTCCAAAACTCACCCCTAAATAAGAAAACCAAAAACCAAAACCACCTCAAATTCTCAAAACTCAAAAATTCTTGCGCCATAGTTTTGGGCTAATTTTGGGCTCTTCAGGGATACCAAAAACATTATTTTTTGTACCTCACTACCCCCCAAAATGAAGGTTTCAAAATAAGGGTTGGTAAAGCTAGCACCCCCACTTCCAAAAAATTCAAATTTTTTTGTACGGTCTGAATCAGTGAATTTTGGGCTCCCGTGCGCCACTTTTCGAAATTCCAAAACTCACCCCTAAATAAGAAAACCAAAAACCAAAACCACCTCAAATTCTCAGAACTCAAAAATTCTTGCACCATAGTTTTGGGCTAATTTTGGGCTCTTCAGGGATACCAAAAACATTATTTTTTGTACCCCACTACACCCTTAAATGAAGGTTTCAAAATAAGGGTTGGTAAAGCTAGCACCCCCACTTCCAAAAAACTCAAATTTTTTTGTACGGTCGAAATCAGTGAATTTTGGGCTCCCAAGCGCCACTTTTTGAAATTCCGAAACTCACCCCTAAATAAGAAAACCAAAAACCAAAACCACCCCAAATTCTCAAAACTCAAAAAATTCTTGCGCCATAATTTTAGGGTAATTTTGGGCTCTTCATTACCACCAAAAACATTATTTTTGATACCCTAAAACCTCCCAATTTAAGATTACAAAATAGGGGGAGGTTAAGTTACTACCCCGACTTACTCAAAATTCAAACTTTTTTGCGTGATCCAAACAATTGAATTCTGGTTTTTCTATGGGCCGCTACTCAAATTTTTGAAACTCATCCCTAACTACGAGAGAGAGAAATGAGAACCACCCGAATATTTCATAACTAAAAAAATCATGCGCCATAATTTGGAGTCTTTAATGACACCGAAATCAATTTTGTTCACCCACATTACGAGTACAAACACCCAAATTCAACTTAACAAAAAAGGGGATTGAAAAGCTCCACATGCTCAGAACTAGAAGATCAGAAGAAATCACACACACACACACACACACACACACACACACACACACACACACGATATTACGGTTCAAAGAAATTAGAGCCACAATTCCATCCATTATAAGCAATTGCAAAATTTTAGTTAATGAAAGATTTAATATAGATAATTTATCACATATTTTTTCATTTCTTTAATATTTAAATTGTTATAAAACCTAAACTACAAGACATTCTCTTCCAGGAATCGAATAATCTCTAAATTACATACACGTAAGTTCCACCAACTCCAAAACGTGCATACGATATTACAAATTTTCGAGCACTCTTCCATTGTTCAGAAATAAACACAAAAATAATGAACGTATACGAACAAGACATTTTTTGACAATTGTCCACATAATTCTAAATCACACGCGTTACTCAAATAATTTTGGGCTAGTACAGTATTGATTAAAAAAATTAAAATTAATAAAAATAATCCCACAATTTACCAAATCTTTTTTCTTATTTTGTAATAAAACCTAAATTACACGACGTTCTATTCCAGTAATCAAATATATTCTAAAACACTTACAATGGAGTTTGAAAATGCTCAAAAATAATTTTGGGCTTCTCTCCTTTTCTTCCCCAAAACTCGATGATTCTCGTGCCTACGATATTTCGACCTTATGAGTTATTTCACATTACCTAGTAATAAACTGATAAATAATTAACGTATACGAACAAGACATTTTTTCACAATTGTCTGCATAATGGTTAATGAAACGAGACACACAAATAAATTTGCGCTAGGGTAGTAGGTATTAAAAAAATTATAAACTCATAAAAGTTATCCCAAACTCTTTCCATTCACCATTCCTACAATGTTATAAAACCTAAACTACACGACATTCTCCTGCAGTAATTAAATATTGTCTAAAACACATACGAGAGAGTTAGACCATGTTCGAAAATAATTTTGGGCTTCTCTCTTTCCATCCAAAAAATCTATAAATCTCGTGTCTACGATATTTGGAGTTTTTTCACATTACACACTAATAAACAGAAAAATAATGAACGTATTCGAACAAGACATTTTTCCACAATTGTCTGCATAATGGTTAATGAAACGAGACACTGAAATAATTTTGGGCTAGTCTAGTACGCATTAAAATAATTAGAAATTATTAAATTTAGCCCAAACATTTTCCGATCACTTTTTTTAAATTGTTATAAAACCTAAACTACACAACATTCTCTTCCAGTAATTAAATATTGTCTAATACACATACAAGGGAGATTGACAATGTTGAAAAATAATTTTGGGCTTCTCTCCTTTCTTTCCAAAAAATCTATAAATCTCGTGTCTACGATATTTCGACCCTATGAGTTATTTCACATAACCCAGTAATAAACTGAAAAATAACGAACGTATTCAAACAAGACATTTTTCCACAATTGTCCACATAACGATTAATGAACCGAGATACTCAAATAATTTTGGGCTAGTCTAGTACGTATTCAAAAAATTATAAACTAATAAATGTTAGCCCAAACTCTTTCCGTTCAATATTTTTTACATTGTTATAAAACCTAAACTATATGACATTCTCTTCCAGTAATTAAATATTGTCTAAAACACATACAAGGAAGATTGACAATGTTGAAAAATAATTTTGGGCTTCTCTCCTTTCTTTCCAAAAAATCTATAAATCTCGTGTCTACGATATTT
The DNA here is from genome assembly GCA_011170035.1 of Teleogryllus occipitalis. Lineage (NCBI taxonomy): Eukaryota > Metazoa > Arthropoda > Insecta > Orthoptera > Gryllidae > Teleogryllus > Teleogryllus occipitalis. The sequence goes on from BLKR01009743.1 coordinate 88,110, forward strand.
CGACCCTATGAGTTATTTCACATAACCCAGTAATAAACTGAAAAATAACGAACGTATTCAAACAAGACATTTTTCCACAATTGTCCACATAACGATTAATGAACCGAGATACTCAAATAATTTTGGGCTAGTCTAGTACGTATTCAAAAAATTATAAACTAATAAATGTTAGCCCAAACTCTTTCCGTTCAATATTTTTTACATTGTTATAAAACCTAAACTACATGACATTCTCATCCAGTAATTAAATATTGTCTAATACACATACAAGGGAGATTGACAATGTTGAAAAATAATTTTGGGCTTCTCTCCTTTCTTTCCAAAAAATCTATAAATCTCGTGCCTACGATATTTCGACCCTATGAGTTATTTCACATAACCCAGTAATAAACTGAAAAATAATGAACGTACACAAACAAGACATTTTTTTCACAATTCTCCACATAATGGGTAATTAAACGAGATACTCAAATAATTTTGGGCTAGTCTAATACGTATTAAAAAAATTATAAACTAATAAAAGTTATGCCAAACTTTTTCCGATCACTTTTTTTTTACATTGTCATAAAACCTAAACTACAGAACATTCTCTTCCAGTAATGAAATATTGCCTAAAACACATTCATGGGAGTTCGACAATGTTCGAAAATAATTTTGGGCTTCTGTTCTTTCCTTCCAAAAAATCGATAGTTCTCGTGCGTACGATATTTCGACCTTACGAGCACATTCACAATACCCAGGAAAAAATCAATAATAATGAACGTATAGAAACAGGACTTTTTCTGACAATAGCCTATAGGTAGCGTAATAAAACGAGACATTCAAATATTTTTGGGCTAGTCTAGTACTTTTTGAAAAAATTATAAACCAATAACAATTATCTCATACTTTTTCGTATCACCATTCTTTACACTACAATTAAACCTAAACTACAGGACTGTCTCTTCTAGTAATCGAACATTGTCTAAACCTCATACAAGGGTGGTCGAAATTGTTAAAAAATAATTTTGGGCTTCTCTATTTTCCTTCCAAAAAATCGATACTTTTCGTGCGTACGATATTTCGACCTTTCGAGCACTTTCACATTACCCAGAAAAAATCAATAAAATAAAACGTGTAGAAACAGGACTTTTTCTGACAGTAGCCTATGAAATGGGTAATAAAACGAGACTTTCAAATAATTTTGGGCTACTCTAGTACTTTTTGAAAAAATTATAAACGTATAACAATTATTCAATACTTTTTCGGATCACGATTCTTTACACTGCCATTAAACCTAAACTATACGACTGTCTCTTCCAGTAATCTAACATTGTTTAAAACACATACAAGGGTGGTCGACATGCTCAAAATTAATTTTCGTCTTCTCTCCTTTCCTTCGAAAAGATTGAAGATTCTCGTGCGGACGATCAATCGACCTTTCGAGCCCTTTTTGATTATTCAGCAGTTAACTAAAATATGTTCGGCAGTACCAAAAATTATTACATAAGAAACCCTCATTTTTAGGTGGCGGCGGGCAACCAACGATAGCCATACGATCAAGCGCGTCACCATACCCTGTAAAAAATGTTAAAACATTACCATTCTGTTGTACCTGGTATGTACCGGATTGTTTTGCCCAAATTGTTTTTGTACAAAAGATGGTAATTAAGATAGAGCTATTTAAATGTGGCGTCGAACGGCTAATAATAGAAATACCACCAAGCGCGTCACCATACCCCTTGAAACATGTGAAACCATTACTATTCGTTTTTACCTGGTTTTGTACCGGATTGTTCCAACAGAAATTTAATTGTACCGAAGTTTTATTTAAGGTACAACCATTTAAAGTGGCGGCTGTTTGCGCACGCTAAGAACTCCAAGCACGTCTCCACCACCGTAAAGAATGTTAAACCAAAACCGTCTGTTGGTTGCAAATGATTTTCACCTTGAATGAATTTCTCAACTTTACTAAGCACTAAGATTTCAGACTCAATTTTGATAATCATATATTTTATTATTAAGTATACTATAACTGTGTAACACTTAAGCGATGTTATTCTCTTGTTTCTTGCTTCTCTTTATTCTCTTCTCTCTGTTTAAACAATTTTACTTAATAAACAGTATGGAACATTATATGTAATGTTTTTCTGATTTGGTGACAATGCCTATTTTAATTTCTTATTATTAAACTGTTATTTCTTTCACTTTAATATGCAAAGCTTTTCTTTTGTGAAGATTGATGAAAGACTTCTTTGTTAATTCTTTTAATTCAACAAAAATATTTGTCACATATGATTTACTGTATCTATTATTAATAGTCTTTTGAGAGTTTTAGAAAATTGACATCAGTAGTTAATGTACACTCGAAATTCATTGAAATATTATGTTGCAACACAGTGTCTCCTTGTACGTACGTGTGTGAGTATATGTAAACAATATTAATTTTTTTAACTGTATGTTTCGCCTCATACTCTCAAGCCAGT